>JASVEL010005154.1:0-200021 GCA_032618575.1 Nicotiana noctiflora | reverse complement strand
GAGAAGAATAAAAAAAAAAAGGAAATTGCATTACAAATTGAACTAAATAAAATATTCGCTATTAGTCACATTGTAAAAGAGATCTACGTAAAACTAAAAAAACTAATCAATGAAACACCTTCCATTAAAATATGTGACGTGAGTTCTTATGCAAAAAATTAAAAAAATTAAAAATTCAAAATAAAACATAAAAGAAAATTTTCAAATAAACTCCAAACCCAAAACAGGCTACAAAAATTTTACATGAACTCTTGAAGGGAAGTAAAAAAGAAATTTTAGAAGTAGTATTACCGCAAATTAATAAACTTAAAATAAGAACTCGTGATGGACTTGATCTTTAGGTTTAGTACTTCTTCTTAATAAAAAAAAGTATTTTTCTAAAAAAAGTATTTTTTACTCTCTAACCAAACATAGAAAATATTTTCCGGAAAATGTTTTCCACTTACCAACCAAACAAGAGAAAATAAATGATAAAATCACTCATTTTCCATGAAAACATTTTCTAGGAAAATATTTTCCATAGAAAACATTTTCCTTCATACCAAACACACCCAATGTTTTAGCCAAAACAGTAAATTAAAAAAAAAACTTACATACTCAAGATTCAAGGAATAGTATTTTAAATACACAGCAGGGATCAAGATTCGTTATTCTTTCCTTGCTTCTGTTTTTTTTCCCTTCCTTTTCTCTCCTTTCTATCTTACTACTTCTTTTGTTTTACTTTTTGTCCTGTTTTGCTTTTTTCCTTTTCTTTGTCAACTTTTTCGTTTCTTTCTTTTGCGTCTTTTTGTTTTTCTTCCGTCCCCCTTTTGTTTTCGTTCTTTTCTTTTTTTATAGGTATAAAAATTGACAGTTTGTTTTTTTTTTTTTCCTCATTTGAAATTGAGGACGTGATTAGTGAGGATGCATTGTGTTGTGTGTGTTTGTGAGAGAAAGGTGTGAAAGGTGGGAGAGTGCGTGAGAAGAAGTGGGAAAGTGGGTAAGTTGGGTGTTATTTTATTTTATTTTTTTATTTTTTTTATTTAACTCTTCTTAAACCTTTTTTTAATTAAATAAAAGAAGATAAACACACACACACACATATATATATATATATCAACTTACTTTTACACTTATAGAAACTATATAAATTAGAAAACTCAATATTTACACTAAAGTTTATAACTTACATTTAAATTAGAAGAAACCAAGTTTATATATATACAATTTTTCTTCTATTTAAACATAGAAACAAATCTTATATTCTAAGAATGTAAATATTATTTTGTAGTTTTTAATTTTCTTAAATAAAACTTATTAAGAGTAAGATAAAAATTTAAAATATTAAGATTAGATCTAAAAGAAATATTTACACTAAAGTAGTATAGGATTTGGGGTGTGGTCAAAAATTAGGTGTTCACACCTACCACTGAGAAGTCATCCATGAACACCTCCATAATATCTTCCACCATGTCAGTAAATATGGCCATCATGCACCTTTGGAATGTGGCAGGTGCATTGCATACGCCAAATGGCATCCTCCTGAAGGCAAAAGTGCCATATGGACATGTGAATGAGGTCTTTTCTCTATCCTCATGGGCAATATAGATCTGATTGTACGCTGAGTACCCATCTAAGAAATAAAAGTGTGACCTCCCTCCTACCAACCTGTCGAGCATCTGGTCAATGAAGGGAAATGGGAAGTGGTCCTTTCGGGTGGCTAGATTCAATTTCATGTAGTCCATGCGGATCCTCTAGCCGATGATGGTTCTTGTTGAAATTAACTCATTGTTTTCATTCTTCACAACCATCATACCACCCTTTTTAGGTACACATTGAACTGGTCTAACCCAGCTACTATCAGAGATTGTGAAAATAATTCCCGCATCTAACCACTTTATCACCTCCTTATTCACCACTTCCTTCATGTTTGGGTTCAGTCTTCTCTGATGTTCCCTGGAAGGTTTGTGTCCCTCTTCCAGGAGAATCTTATGCATGCAATAGGCGGGGTTGATCCCCTTTATGTCTACCATGGTCCAACCGATGGTAGTTTTGCATTCCTTGAGTATTTGTATAAGCTGTTGAGCCTACACATCTAGCAAACCAGATGAGATAATAACAGGTAAAGTGGAGTTAGGGCCCAGAAAATCATACCTGAGGTGAGCTGGTAATGGCTTGAGTTCCAGCTTGGGTGTTTCCTCAATGGATGGTTTTGCTGGAGGAGTCTCTCTATTTTCTAGGTCTAGAGGTTTAAACTCCAAATTTCTATCCCAAAACCCCTTACCTTCCAGTGCTAACACCCATTCCGCCAGACTTTCACCATTTACCTCCTTTAAGTTCATTAGGCATGCTGTTAGTGGATCCTCAGTTGTTAATGCTACATCGTCTGTCTCCGCTATAACATCTACTGCATCAATAAGGGAGCAATTTACGAACTCACTCGGGCGCCTCATAGATTTCTATACATTGAATATGATCTCTTTATTGTTTAGTCTCATCTTGAGCTCCCTAGTCTCACAATCGATCGATGCTCTCCCCGTGGCTAAGAATGGTCTTCCTAAGATTATAAGAATCTCCCCATCCACCTTGCAGTCTAGAATCACAAAGTCGGCAGGAAACACAAACTTCCCCACCTGAATGAGCACATCATCTAATATCCTGAATGGCCGTTTTACAGTCCTGTCAGCTAGTTATAGTAACACTGAAGTAGTCCTGGCTCTCCCAATGCCCAGCCTCTTATAGATCATCAAGGGCATAAGATTTATACTAGCCCCCAAATCATATAATTCCTTAGTAAAGGCAAAGTTCCTTATAGTGCAAGGAATAGTAAAGCTACCTGGATCAGATAACATTTTAGCTATAGGTCTGGATACCACTGCACTACACGTCTGAGTAAGAGTAACTATGGCCAAGTCTTGAAAATCAAACTTTTGCGACATCAAGTCTTGCATCATTTTAGCATACCCATGCATCTCTTTCAAAGTTTCAATTAAGGGAATGTTTACATGCTTGAGCATTTCAAAGAACTTGTATTGTTCCTCCTTATGGTGCTTGGCCAACCTTTGAGGGAATGGGGCTGGAGGCCTCTTCTTCCGAATCACTTGGGATTTTTCCTTCTCTTCTACTTGTTCCACAACCGGCTGTTCTACCTGTTCAGCTGCTTTCTCAGTTTCCTGCTGCACATTAATATTTTCAGTTGCTGGCTGGACTGTAACTTCTGTAAATCCTGTAGACTCATCCAGTTCAATAGGTACTGGAATGAGTGTCTCAACCTGCAAATTGTCTCTATTTCTCTCTTGTTCAGCATCAAGATCTCTACTATTTCTCAGACTTACTGCCATCAGCTGCTTTGTGACTTGATCTTTTCTGTTGGTTTGAGTGTCTGTAGGTAATGTCCCTTGAGGACAATTGTTCAGTGTCATAGCAATCTGGCCCACTTACACCTCGATATTTTTGATAGCTGCATTGTGTGCATCTACTCTTTCATTGATTTTTGCATTGAACCCAGTAACCTGCTGCATCATAGCTTTTAGCCTTGTGAACCCATCTTCATTGTTGTGGAGGTGGATGATACCCTTGTTGCTAATTGTTGGAAACCTGAGGTCTAGGATATGGAGCCATATTGTTGGGTGGCCTCATACCTGCTGCATTGTATTGAGGCTGAGTGGGCATGTATTGGTGTGGAGCCTGCTGACCCAATTTTGATTTCCCTGTCGTTGACCTCCAAAATTAGCCACATAATTCATGTCTCCATACTGATGGTGATGTTCATGTTTTGTAGTCCATGGGTTATCTATGGGTTGGCTAATGCAAGATATGCATAAACCCCCGTTAGTAGTATCTACAATATGTACCTGCTACTTAACTCCAGATTCTTCCACCTTTTTTGTCAGGATGCTCATCTGTGTCAAAAGAGTAGCCATGTTTTCCGCCATAGTGTTGGAAGGGTCGAGGGGCACAGAGTGTACCACTGGAGTGATAGGAGCATTCCTGGTTGTCTATCCTAAATTTTGAGCCATCTTGTCTAGCAAATTCTGGCCTTCTATCCAGGTCTTGCTCAGAAAAGCCCCACTTGCTGAGCCATCAACTATATTCTTCATGCTATCCGAGAGCCCCATATAAAACCTTTGACCCAACATCTATTCTGGAACCCCATGGTGAGGACACATGACTAGCATACCCTTAAATCTGCCCCAAGTCTCACGTAATGTCTCTATTGGTTTTTGCTTGAAGCTTACAATCTCATCAATTTGTTGAGCTGTTTTGTTAGTTGGATGGAACTTATTGTGGAATTGTTTGGCTAACTCATTCCATGTTTCTATAGAGTTGATAGGGAGTAAGTTGAGTCATACCTGAGCAGCTCATGTAGCTGAGAATGGAAACAACAATAGTCTGATTGCTTTCGGTGTCACATTGGGTTATCTCTGCGTTTTGCATATAGAGAGGAAATTCTTCAGATGTTGCTGAGGGTCTTCAACCTGTGTCCCATAAAAGAGTCCCTTGTTTTGCAACAAGTGTAGCACATTATTTGTGATCTGGAATGATTCAGCTTGAATGGCGGGCACAATAATGGCAGTTGCCAAGTTATCAGCATTTGGTTGTGCCCAATCAAACAGTGCACCCTCAGGCGCCTCTTGCTCCTCTTCCCTTACATTCAACCCAGCTTGCCGGTTAGGATCATTTACGTCTCCCATGTCAATGTCTAGTTTCAGTATTTGCTGAGATTGTTGATGTTGTTTGTTTGCCCTGTTTAGTGCCCAGAATGTTTGCTCTGGGTCTGAGAGTCCTTCAAGTAGTTCTCCAGTCCTTGTAGATTTTCTAGGCATGCACATGAGCAACCAATCAACAATCATCAAAATTTTCAATCAAAAGTATGTAGAGAGAAATCTAACTACAACAAGAATCTCGTAATTCTGTCAATGGCAATTGATAATTCCGTTAACTCCCAGGCAACGGCGCCAAAATTTGATCATGCCCAACTATGCCTTATAAAAGGACAATGCGGTCGTTGCAAATATAATCTGGTTTACAAGTCCGGAGTCGAATCCCACAGAGAACTAAAGGTTTAGCTACAGCTGTTCACTATCACCAAGAAGACGAGCTTGAACAATTCCTAATTTATAGATATTTAGATTCTTGTGTTTAAGTAATTAACTAATAAATTAAACTATTAAATTAACAACTAAATATACTAAGGGTTAGAGACAAGATTAAGGAGGTCTATAGTTATGATTTCTCCAATTGTCGGAATCCTTCCCGCTATGTCTTCTATAATTTTGCCTAAGTATTCTCTACAAATCATGAGCACTCTTATTACCATAAATCTCTCCCGAGTAATTACGACAATTTACTAGACGCACTCTCCCGAGCTTCGCTAGGTGGCTTTTAATACAGCTCACTTTATATTGCACTCAGGGCTTCGTTATCCCTAATCCTACCTTTAAACTCTCGGTTATTGATCCCTCATATACTTTGGGACTGGTGTTGTTCAACAATTACCTAAATATGCACTCTCTCCCGAGTTAAGCATACTAAATAGGCACAGCTAATTGAGAGCTCTTCAATCAACTAGAATATAAACGTAGTTGAACAAATAGAGAAAAGCTATGGCTCAATTATATAAAAACATAACAAGAAATTATCCTACAAAAGGTGCTACCAAAACTCTAGATAACAAATTAGCTATTCATAATAGTCTGTAAAACTACAATACTACAAGTCATAACCAACAATAAAAAATAGGAAGAGGAAGGAAAAGCTTGTAGAAGAATTCTCCGTCGTGCTCCCAATGTGTTCTTGCCTCCTTAGGTTGAATTTGTGTCCAAAATATGTCCCCTACTTTTACACCTTCCGCCGCGGTTCTGCCGCAGTCGCAGTAGAACCGGGGACAAATCACTCTTCTGAATCTCGAAAACTTCAGCAGACCTCATCCACCGCGGTTATGCCGCGATCGCGGTAGAACCGCGGTCAAACAGTAGTTCTGAATCTTCAGGGTTGTTCAAGCGTGATTTCTATGATTTTTACACAAATGGCCTTTTTCATCTCTTTTTGACTCCAAAATTGCTCTTTAGCCTTCTTCAACTACTGTGTACCCATAACACATGAAAAACACTTAGAAGAGCATTTTGTCATCATATATATTATCAAAACAACATTAAAGTGTGATTATTTAGGGTATAAATATAGTAAAATTCACCTATTATCATAAAGGCGAACCCAGAATTTGAAGTTTGGGGATGCACTTGGATTTAACTAAAATTTGCGTTGTATATAGGGTGCCACTATTTGTAAAGTTATTCAAAACTGTATACATGTATATGTGGAGTTTTACTGAGCTTAAGGTGCCGGTAACCCCTCTCAGTATAGCATAGGTCCGCCCGTCTATGGTGGTCATTTTGGTCTTCAATGTGGAATCATTTGAAGCTTGGTTTTTCACTTTTCTCTCAGGATAACTAATAGCCTAATTTTGGCGAAACAGAACTATGATTCTAAGCTGCGTCTTCTTTTCAACTTCATATTTGTGTAGGGTGATTATGCATTACTTGCAAGAACTTGACAATGAAGAAGGTAAGAGTAATTAATCACATGGGTTATGTTGAATTTGAATGAATTTATGCTGTAATATTTTTAGAACATAGCTTTTTTAGGTTCGATCGTTTGTTCAAAGAGATCGTTGTGGCCATGAATTTCGCTGTCGAGAGAATGTTAAAGGTTGCCGCAAGGCTTAGGCCCCTTGTAGATGAAATTGATGGATGCAATGGCTAGTATCAGCTTTATTGCAGTTCTATATTTTGGCCGAAGTCTTCATGCTGTTGCAATTCTTTTAATTTGTAAGTTATGCATGCATGGAATTTGATTAATTTTGAATGACTTAAGACTTCAAAAACAAGTAAATAGAGAATAGTCTATGATTTCCTGAGGCAAAGCCTCCCTTTCTTAGTGCTGACAAATGTACAATGGTGGCGTTGAGATATCATTGATACAAATTGCGGAAAGATGATAATGAAAGACTTGAGAAGTAGGAATCTGGAAAAAAAGAATTTATCTTCTATTTTGTTAGTGGCATCAGAAAAAGATACAATAGCAAAGAGAAGGATGCCAAACAGAATAATATGCACATTGAGTACATAACATATTTCCTTCGCAAGATTTTTTTTTTTTAATCATTATTTATCTTCACAAGGTTCCCTTAATCTCACACTTGTTCATACACAACATACAATTCCTTAACCAGAGTAACTGACTCCTAAATGGACATTGTACCTAATTATTTAGTATTAGCACAAAATGGGCTTAGAAATTGACAACGGATTATAGCTGACCCTCAACTAACTTGGGATTGGAGCTATGTTGCTCGAACTCTCCGAAAATGTTGCCGGGTGCATGTCGAATCCTCCAAAAATAGTGTATATTTGGAGGATCCAACACGGGTGCGACATCATTTCGGAGAGTCCGCGCACATAGGATTGGAGCATAGTTAATTCATTGATTTGATCGTGAACCCTTCCCAATTCGATCATTCTTCTGCAAGTGATTCCTTTTCAAGGATGTGCCAAATATGAAAATTGAATTTGCACATAGATGCAGTACACCAGAAAGTTCTCCAAACAGCAAAAAGATTAAACCCACACATACTTCAAGATCTTGCGTTGAACTTGGCAGAATTTCTTTTAGCTATTAATTCTGTTTATAATGATTTACCACCACATCTAAAATTAAGAGGAAATTTTTTCAAAAGAACTTTGACTCTTTGCAAATGCAGCAAGATCATCATTAAGAGGAAACTTATATTACAACACCAGTTAGAAAATCACCAGATAATTTTATAAAGTATGGTCCATATGCATATGCACATACATAGGGGTGGCAAATGGTTAAAAGAAAACAGTTAACCACCCATATTATCCACTAAAAAATAGGTTGGATAATGGATAACCAATGGTTCTAACATTTACATTTGTAAAGCGTCAAATTGGGGGCTCCTCAAGTTCGGGAAACTAGGAATTCTCCAAAAGTGATCATATGCAAGAAGTCATGGATAATATGGTTACCCACATTATTTGCCAGTTAACCCGTTTTTTACGTATTAAATGAGTCAGGCCGGATAATTTATCAGTCATTTCACTACCCCTTTTCGACCCGAACCGTATCTGACCCGACCCGCCTTATTACCATTCCTACACATACATATATCTAGACTAGATATATAAGTTATATTAGAAGTGCAAAAACCATCGTTACAGACCATGTTTTGATCTCCCTAGCACAGGAATTGTCATAATAGAAGCTTGTGAAATACAACTAATAGAGAAGCAATAGCCATGGTCAACCAAGCAAACCAACAAAAGCAAAAATTAAAGTAAAATTCAGATCACTAACCTGAGCCATCAGCTGTTGTGGCTTGCCTTCACTTCCTGTCTTGAATATACCTAGCAACACAAATGTCCATGAGCTAGTCTCTATTGTTCCTAGCTCGGCTACAACATACCCGTCAAAATCCAATTGCAAGAAAAACCCGAGATCTCCAAATCTAAAACCTCTCCAGTAATCATAATTTTCGCTTTAGGTCTTACCAAAAGCATGTTCTTCCGACAGGCCTCATCTGTCATGCAGTTCCAAAATAATTTGCATTATTTTCGAAGCCCTAAACTTATTCATCCTGAGAATTATATATACGCTTTGGATGGAGAGGAAGTGTATTGGCTGATGGTACCATATGACTCACCCATCTCTAGAAAAAGTGAATTGGATGTTACTTCTTCTGCACATATCATGAGGTAGCCTTGCTCTCGAATTCTCTACCAAAAAAATTAATTCAGGAAGCAAGCTGAATCAAATTATCTAAGAGAATGCAAGAGCAAGGCAACCTTATCACACCTGCGTAAGAAGTTACATCCAATTTACAATTATTTTCAAATGGACAAGAAGAGTCACATGATGCCATTAGACAACACAGAGGAACTTCCTCTCATGCAACATCAACCCACACACTTCTGTTGTGATGAAAGAAGAAACTGAGGAGCATGCTTTTGGTAGAATGTGGGAAGCCAATCAAAAAGATGCCTGCAAAAGGAATGAGAATTTAAGAATAATTTTTCTGATATAAAGCTAATCATCTGATGGAATATCATGCTTGAAACCAGCATATGATATAAATTCGAATTCTTAATAAAGCAATATGTGATACTTTCTTAATGGTTTTAGTAAAGAGAGCAATAGAAATAGCCAACCAAGCAAACCACCAAAAAGCAAAAATTAAAGTAAAATTCAAATCACTAACATGAGCCAGCAGTTGTAGTTGCTTGCCTGTACTTCTTGTCTTAAATATACCTAGCAGCACAAACGTCCATGAGCTGGTCTCTATTGTCCCTGGCTCGGCAAAAACATACCCGTCAAAATCCAATTCCAAGAAAAACCCGAGATCTCCAAATCTCAAACCTCTCCAGTAATCATACTTTACACTTTAAGTCCTACCAAAAGCCTGTTCTTCCGACAAGCCTCCTCTGTCATACAATTCCAAAGTACTTTGCATTATTTTCGAAGCCCTAAACTTATTCCTCCTATGAATTACATATGTTTTGGACGGAGAGGAAGTGTATTGGCTAGTGGTACCATATGACTCATCCATCTCTAGAAAAAGTGCATTGGATGGTAGCTTGCTCTCGAATTCTCTCCACCAAAAAATTTAAGACAGATAGCAAGTTGAACCAAATTATCTAAGAAAATGCAAGAGCAAGGCAACCTCATCACACCTGCGTAAGAAGTAACATTCAATTAACAATTTTCTTATAATGGACAAGACGAGTCACATGATGCCATTAGACAACACAGGGGAACTTCCTCTCATGCAACAACCATCACACTTCTGAAGTGATAAAAGAAGAAAGTTAGGAGCTTGCTTTTAGTAGAATGTGGATAACCAATCAAAGAGATGCCTGCAAAAGGAATAAGAAATGTAGCTTAATTCTTTCTGATATGAAGCAAATCATCTGATCAAATATCACGCTTGAAATCAGTATAAGATATACAATTCTAATTCTTGATAAATCAATATGTGATACTTTCTTAATGGTTTTAGTAAAAATAACAATAGTCACGGCCAACCAAGCAAACCAACAAAAAGCAAAAATTAAAGTAAAATTCAAATCACTAACCTGAGCCAGCAGATGTAGTGGCTTACTTGTACTTCTTGTCTTGAATATACCTAGCAGCACAAACGTCCATGAGCTAGTCTCTATTGTTCCTGGCTTGGCTACAACATACCCGTCAAAAACCAATTGCAAGAAAAAATCCAAGATCTCCAAATTTGAAACCTCTCCAGCTATCATAATTTCACTTTATGTCCTACCAAAAGCATGTTCTTCCGACAGGCCACCTCTGTCATACAGTTCCAAAGTACTTTGCATTATATTCGAAGCCCTGAACTCATTCCTCCTATGAATTATATATGCTTTGGATGGAGAGGAAGTGTATTGGCTGATGGTACCATATGAATAATCCATCTCTAGAAAAAGTGAATTGGATGTTACTTGTTCTGCACGTATCATGAGGTAGCCTTGCTCTCGAATTCTCTCTACCAAAAAATTTAATTCAGGTAGCAAGCTGAATCAGATTTTCTTAGAGAATGCAAGAGCAAGGTAACCTTATTACACTTGCGTAAAAAGTAACATCCAATTTACAATTTTTTTAAAATGTACAAGACGAGTCACATGATGCCATTAGACAACACGCAGGAACTTCCTCTCATGTAACATCAACCAACACACGTCTATTGTGATGAAAGAAGAAACAGAGAAGCTTGCTTTTAGTAGGATAACCAATCAAAGAGATACCTACAAAATGAATAAGAATTGAAGCATAATTTTTTCTGATACGAAGCAAATCATCTGATGGAATATCATGCTTAAGACAAGCATATGATAGGATTCTAATTCTTAATAAAACAATATGAGATACTTTCTTAATGGTTTTAGTAAAGATAGCAATAGCCATGGCCAACCAAGCAAATCAACAAAAAGCAAAAATTAAAGTAAAATTCAGATCACTAACCTGAGCCAGCAGCTGTAGTGGCTTACCTGTACTTCTTGTCTTGAATATACCTAACAGCACAAACGTCCATGAGCTTGTCTCTATTGTTCCTGGCTTGGCTACAACATACCCATCAAAATCCAATTGCAAGAAAAACCTTAGATCTCCAAATCTGAAACCTCTCCAGTAATCATAGTTTTGTGCTTTATGTCCTACCAAAAGCCTATTCTTCCGACAAGCCTCCTTTGTCTTATAGTACCAAAGTACTTTGCATTATTTTCGAAGCCCTAAACTCATTCCTCCGATGAAGTATATATGCTTTGGACAGAGAGGAAGTGTATTGGCTGATGGTACCATATGACTCATCCATCTCTATAAAAAGTGAATTGGATGTCACTTCTTCTTCACGTATCATGAGGTACCTCTGCCATCAAATTCTCTCTAGCAAACAATTTAGTTCAGGTAGCAAGCTGAATTAAATTATCTAAGAGAATGTAAGAGAAGGCAACCTTATCACACCTGCGTAAGAAGTGACATCCAATTTACAATTTTTTTAAAATGCACAAGACGAGTCACACGATGCCATTAGACAACACATAGGAACTTCCTCTCATGCAACATTAACCAACACACGTCTATTGTGATGCAAGAAACAGAGGAGCTTGCTTTTAGTAGAATATGGATAACCAATCAAAGAGATACCTGCAAAAGGAATAAGAATTGCATCATATTTTTTCTGATATGAAGCAAATCATCTAATGGAATATCATGCTTGAGACCAGCATACGATATACGATTCTAATTCTTAATAAAGCAATATGTGATACTTTCTTAATGGTTTTAGTAAAGATAGCAATATCCATGGCCAACCAAGCAAACCAACAAAACGCAAATATTGAAGTAAACTTCATATCACTAACCTGAGTCAGGAGCTGTAGTGGCTTGCATGTTCTTCTTGTCTTTGAATATACCTAGCAGCACAAACGTCCATGAGCTAGCCTCTATTGTTCCTGGCTTGGCTACAACATACCCGTCAAAATCCAATTGCAAGAAAAAACCCGAGATATCCAAATCTGAAACCTCTCCGATATTCATAATTTTCATTTTACGTCCTACCAAAAGCATGTTCTTCCGACAGGCCTCCTCTGTCATACAGCTCCAAAGCACTTTGCATTATTTTCGAAGCGCTGAACCAATTCCTCCTATGAATTACATATGCTTTGGATGGAGAGGAAGTGTATTGGCTGATGGTACCATATGACTCATCCATCTCTAGAAAAAGCGAATTGGATGTTACTTCTTCTGCAGGTATCATTAGGTACCCCTGCTCTCGAATTCACTCTACCAAAAAATTTAATTCAGGTAGCTAAGTGGATCAAATTATCTAAGAGAATGCAAGAGCAAGGCAACCTTATCACACCTGCGTAAGAAGTGACAACCAATTTACAATTTTTTTAAAATGGACAAGACGAGTCACATAATGCCATTAGACAAAACATAGGAACTTCCTCTCATGTAACATTAACATCCACACGTCTATTGTGATGCAAGAAGAAACAGAGGAGCTTGCTTTTAGTAGAATGTGGATAACCAAACAAAGAGATACCTACAAAAGCAATAAGAATTTAATCATAATTTTTCTGATATGAAGCAAATCATCTAATGGAATCATGCTTGAGACCAGCATATGATATACGATTCTAATTCTTAATAAAGCAATATGTGATACTTTATTAATGGTTTTAGTAAAGAAAGCAATAGCCATGGCCAACCAAGAAAACCAACAAAAAGCAAAAAGCAAAGTAAAATTAAGATCACTAACCTGAGCCAGCAGCTGTAGTGGCTTGTACTTCTTGTTTAGTATCACAAACGTCCATGCGCTAGTCACTATTGTTCCTGGCTTGGCTACAACATACCCGTCAATATCCAATTGCAAGAAAAAACCAGAGATCTCCAAATTTGAAACCTCTCCAGTAATCATAATTTTCACTTTTTATGTCCTACCAAAAGCATGTTCTTCCTACAGGCCTCCTCTGTCATACAATTCCAAACTACTTTGCATTATATTCGAAGCCCTGATCTCATTCCTCCTATGAATTATATATGCTTTGGATGGAGAGGAAGTGTATTGGCCGATGGTACCATATGAATCATCCATCTCTAGAAAAAGTGAATTGGATGTTACTTCTTCTGCACATATCGTGAGGTACCCTTGCTCTCGAATACTCTCTACCAAAAAATTTAATTCAGGTAGCAAGCTGAATCAGATTATCTAAGAGAATGCAAGAGCAAGGCAACCTTATCACACCTGCGTAAGAAGTGACATCAAATTTACAAATTTTTTTTAAAATGGACAAGACGAGTCACATGATGCCATTAGACAACACATAGGAACTTCCTCTCAGGCAACAATAACCAACACACGTCTATTGTGATGCAAGAAGAAACAGAGGAGCTTGCTTTTAGTAGAATGTGGATAACCAATCAAAGAAATACTTGCAAAAGGAATAAGAATTGAACCATACTTTTTTCAGATATGAAGCAAATCATGTAATGGAATATCTTGCTAGAGACCAACATATGATATACGATTTTAATTCTTAATAAAGCAATATGTGATACTTTCTTAATGATTTTAGTAAAGATAGCAATAGCCATGGCCAACCAAGCAAACCAACAAAAAGCAAAAATTAAAGTAAAATTCATATCACTAACCTAAGCCAGCAGCTGTAGTGGTTTGCATGTACTTGTCTTGAATATACCTAGCAGCACAGATATCCATGAGCTAGTCTTTATTGTTCCTTGCTTGGCTACGACATACCCGTCAAAATCCAATTGCAAGAAAAAACCCGATATCTCCAAATGTGAAATCGCTTAGGTAATCATAATTTTCACTTTACATCCTACCAAAAGCATAATCTTCCGACAGGCCTTCTCAGTCATACAGTTACAAAGTACTTTGCATTATTTTCGAAGCCCAAAACTAATTCCTTCTATGAATTATATATGCTTTGGATGGAGAGAAAGTGAATTGGCTGATGGTACCATATGACTCATCCATCTCTAGAAAAAGTGAATTGGATGTTACATCTCCTGCACGTATCATGAGGTACCCCTGCTCTCGAATTCTCTCTACCAAAATTTTTTAATTCAGATAGCAAGCTGAATCAAATTATCTAAGAGAATGCAAGAGCAAGGCAACCTTATCACACCTGCGTAAGAAGTGACATCCAATTTACAATTTGTTTTTAAAATGGACAAGACGAGTCACATGATGCCATTAGACAACACATAGGAACTTCCTCTCATGCAACATTAACCAACACACGTCTATTGTGATGCAAGAAGAAACAGGGGAGAAGCTTGCATTTAGTAGAATATGGTAACCAATCAAAGAGATACCTGCAAAAGGAATAAGAATTGAATCATAATTTTTTCTGATATGAAGCAAATCATCTAATGGAATATCATGCTTGAGATCAGCATATGATACGATTCTAATTCTTAATAAAGCAATATGTGATACTTTCTTAATGGTTTTAGTAAAGATAGCAATAGCCACGGCCAACCAAGCAAACCAACAAAAAGCAAAAATTAAAGTAAAATTTAGATCACTAACCTGAATCAACAGTTGTAGTGGATTGCTTGTGCTTATACTCTAGAATACACCAAGCAGCACAAACGTCCATGCGCTAGTCTCTATTGTTCCTAGCTCTGCTACAACATACCCGTTAAAATCCAATTGCAAGAAAAAACGCGAGATCTCCAAATCTGAAAGCTCTCCGATAATCATAATTTTCATTTTATGTCCTACCAAAAAGCATGTTCTTCCTACAGGCCTCCTTTGTCATACAGTTCCGAAGTACTTTTTATTATATTCAAAGCCCTGCATCTATTCCTCCTATGAATTATATATGCTTTGGATCGAGAAGAAGTGTACTGGCTTATGGTACCATATCACTAATCCATCTCTAGAAAAAGTGAATTGGATGTTATTTCTTCTGCACGTATCATGAGGTACCATTGCTCTCGAATCCACACTAACAAAAAATTTAATTCAGTTAGCAAGCTGAATCAAATTATCTAAGAGAATGCAAGAGCAAGGCAACCTTATCACACATGCATAAGAAGTGACATCTAATTTACAATTTTGTTAAAATGGACAAGACGAGTCACATGATGCCATTAGACAACACATAGGAACTTCCTTGCAT
This sequence comes from Nicotiana noctiflora, assembly GCA_032618575.1. Taxonomy (NCBI): domain Eukaryota; kingdom Viridiplantae; phylum Streptophyta; class Magnoliopsida; order Solanales; family Solanaceae; genus Nicotiana; species Nicotiana noctiflora. Next base: position 184,800 of record JASVEL010005154.1, on the reverse strand, counting down.
GCATCATTAACCAACACACGTCTATTGTAATGCAAGAAGAAACATAGGAGTTTGCTTTTAGTAGAATGTGGATAACCAATCAAAGAGATACCTGCAAAAGGAATACGAATTGACTCTTAATTATTTCTGTTACGAAGCAAATCATCTAATGGAATATCATGCTTGAGACCAGTATATGATATACGATTCTAATTCTTAATAAAGCAATATGTGATACTTTCTTAATGGTTTAGTAAAGATAGCAATAGCCATGGCCAATCAAGCAAACCAACAAAAAGCAAAAATTAAAATAAAATTCAGATCACTAACCTAAGCCAGCAGTTGTAGTGGTTTGCATGTACTTCTTGTCTTGAATATACCTAGCAGCACAAATATCCATGAGCTAGTCTCTATTGTTCCTGGCTCGGCTACAACATACCCATCAAAATCCAATTGCAAGAAGAAACCCAAGATATCCAAATCTGAAACCTCTCCAATAATCATAATTTTCACTTTATGACATACCAAAAGCAAGTTCTTCCGACAGGCTTCCTTAGTCATATAGTTCGGAAGTACTTTGCATAATTTTCGAAGCTTTAAACTTATTCCTCCTACGAATTATATATGCTTTGGATGGAGAGGAAGTGTACTGGTTGATGGTACCATATGACTCATCCATCTCTAGAAAAAGTGAATTGGATGTTACTTCTTCTGCACGTATCATGAGGTACTGTTGCTCTCGAGTTCACTCTACCAAAAAATTTAATTCAGGTAGTAAACTGAATCAAATTATCTAAGAGAATAAAAGAGCAAGGCAACCTTATCACACCTGCATAAGAAGTGACATCCAATTTACAATATTTTTAAAATGGACAAGAAGAGTCACATGATGCCATTAGACAACACAGAGGAACTTCCTCTCATGCAACATCAACCTACACACTTCTGTTGTGATGAAAAAAGAAACTGAGGAGCTTGCTTTTGGTAGAATGTGGATAGCCAATCAAAAAGATGCCTGCAAAAGGAATAAGAACTTAAAAATAATTTTTCCGATATAAAGCTAATCATATGATGGAATATCACGCTTGAGACCAGCATATGATATACAATTCTAATTCTTATTAAAGCAATATGTGATACTTTCTTAATGGTTTTAGTAAAGAGAGCAATAGAAATGGCCAACCAAGCAAACCAACAAAAAGCAAAAATTAAAGTAAAATTCATATCACTAACCTGAGCCAGCAGTTGTAGTTGCTTGCATATCACTAACCTGAGCCAGCAGTTGTAGTTGCCTGCCTGTACTTTTTGTCTTAAATATACCTATCAGCACAAACGTCCATGAGCTAGTCTCTATTGTTCCCGGCTCGGCTACCCCATCAAAATCCAATTCCAAGAAAACCCGAGATCTCCAAATCTGAAACCTCTCTGGTAATCATAATTTTCACTTTAAGTCCTACCAAAAGCCTATTCTTCCGACAGGCCTCCTCTGTCGTACAATTCCAAAGTACTTTGCATTATTTTCGAAGCCTACACGTATTCCTCCTATGAATTAAATATGCTTTGGACGGAGAGAAGTGTATTGGTTAATGGTACCATATGACTCATCCATCTCAAGATAAAGTGAATTGGATGTTACTTCTTCTACACGTATCATGAGGTAGCTTGCTCTCGAATTCTCTCTACCAAAAATTTTATTTGAGATAACAAGTTGAACCAAACTATCTTAAGAGAATGCAATAGCAAGGCAACCTCATCACACCTCCGTAAGAAGTAATATTCAATTAACAATTTTCTTAAAATGGGCGACACAAGTCACATGATAGCATTAGACAACACAGAGGAACTTCCTCTCATGCAACACCAACCAACGCACTTCTGATATGAAGAAAGAAGAAAGAGAAGAGCTTGCTTTTATTAGAATGTGGATAACCAAGCAAAGAGATGCCTGCAAAAGGAATAGGAAATGTAGCATAATTTTTTATGATATGAAGCAAATCAGTTGATCGAATATCATGCTTGAGACTAGCATATAATATACAATTCTAATTATTAATAAAGCAATAACTGATACTTTCTTAATGGTTTTTGTAAAGATAGCATAGTCATGGCCAACCAAGCAAACCAACAAAAAGCAAAAATTAAAGTAAAATTCGGATCACTAACCTGAGCTACCAGCTCTAGTGGCTTGCGTGTACTTCTTGTCTAGAATATACCTAGCAGCACAAACCATCCATGCGCTAGTCTCTATTGTTCCGTGCTTGACAACAACATACCCGTCAAAATCAAATTGCAAAAAAAAAAAAACCAAGATCTCCAAATCTGAAGCCTCTCCCGTAATCATAATTTTCACTTTATGTCCTACCAAAAGCGTGTTCTTCCGACAAGCCTCCTTGGTCATACAGTTCCAAAGTACTTTGCATTATATACGAAACCCTAAACTTAATCCTCCTATGAATTATATATGTTTTGGATGGAGAGGAAGTGTATTAAAAAGTGAAGTGGAAAGTGAATTGAATTCCGGTAGCAAGCTGAATCAGATTTTCTTAGAGAATGCAAGAGCAAGGCAACCTTATTACACCTGCTTAAGAAGTAACATCCAATTTACAATTTTTTTAAAATGGACAAGACGAGTCACACTATGCCATTAGACAACACAGAGGAACTTCCTCTCATGCAACATCAACCAACACACGTCTATTGTGATGAAAGAAGAAATAGAGGAATTTGCTTTTAGTAGAATGTGGATAACCTATCAAAGAGATACCTGCAAAAGAATAAGAATTGAAGCATAATTTTTCTGATATGAAGCAAATCATCTAATGGAATATCATGCTTGAGACCAGAATATAATATACGATTCTAATTCTTAATAAGCAACAATATGTGATACTTTCTTAATGGTTTTAATAAAGATAGCAATAGTCATGGCCAACACCAAGCAAACCAACAAACAGCAAAAATTAAAATACAATTCAGCTCACTAACCAGAGCCAGCAGCTGTAGTAGTTTGCTTGTACTTCTTGTCTAGAATATACCTAGCAGCACAAACGTCCATGCGCTAGTCTCTATTGTTTCTAGCTTGGCTACAACATACCCGTCATAATTCAATTGCAAGAAAAAGCCCAACATCTCCAAATTTGAAACCTCTCCAGTAATCATAATTTTCACTTTATGTCCTACCAAAAGCATGTTCTTCCGACAGGCTTCGTCTGTCATACAGTTCCAAAGTACTTTGCATTATTTACAAAGCCCTAAACTTATTCCTCCTATGAATTATATATGCTTTGGATGGAGAGGAAGTGTATTTGCTGATGGTACCATATGACTCATCCATCTCTAGAAAAAGTGAATTGGATGTTACTTATTCTGCACGCATCATGAGGTACCCTTACTCTCGAATTCACTCTACCAAAAAATTTAATTCAAGTGGCAAACTGAATCAAATTATCTAAGAGAATACAAGAGCAAGGCAACCTTATCACACCTGCGTAAGAAGTAACATCCAATTTACAATTTTTTTAAAAATGGACAAGACGAGTCACATGATGCCATTAGACAACATAGAGGAACTTCCTCTAATGCAACATCAACCAACACACGTCTATTGTGATGAAAGAAGAAACAGAGGAGTTTGTTTTTAGTATAATGTGGATAACCAGTCAAAGAGATACCTGCAAAAGAATAAGAATTGAACCATAATTTTTTCTAAAATGAAGCAAATCACCTAATGGAATATCATGCTTGAGACCAGTAGATAATATAGAATTCTAATTATTAATAAAGAAATATTTGGTACTTTCTTAATGGTTTTAGTAAAGATAGCAATAGTGATGGCCAACCAAGCATACCAACAAAAAAGCAAATATTAAAGTAAAATTCATATCACTAACCTGACTACCTGAGCCAGCAGTTGCGGTGGCTTGCTTGTAATTCTTGTCCAGAATATACCTAGCAGCACAAACGTCCATGCGCTAGTCTATATTATTTCTGGCTTGGCTACAACACACCCGTCAAAATCAAATTGCAAGAAAAAACCCGAGATCTCCAAATCTGAAACCTCTCCCGTAATCATAACTTTCACTTTATGTCCTACCAAAAGTGTGTTCTTCCGACAGGCCTCCTCGGTCATACAGTTCCAAAGTACTTTGCATTATATACGAAGCCCTAAACTTATTCCTCCTATGAATTATATATGCTTTGGATGGAGAGGAAGTGTATTGGCTGATGGTACCATATGACTCGTCCATCTCTAGAAAAAGTGAATTGGATGTTACTTGTTCTGCACACATCACGAGGTAGCGTTGCTCTCGAATTCTGTCTACAAAAAAATTTAATTCAGGTAGCAAGCTGAATTAGATTTTCTTACAGAATGCAAGAGCAAGGCAACCTTATTACACCTGCGTAAGAAATAACATCCAATTTACAATTTTTTTTAAATGGACAAGACGAGTCACATGATGCCATTTGACAACACGTAGGAACTTCCTCTCATGCAACATCAACCAACACACGTCTATTGTGATGAAAGAAGAAACGGAGGAGCTTGCTTTTAGTAGAATGTGGATAACCAATCAAAGAGATACCTACAAAAAGAATAAGAATTGAAGCATAATTTTTTCTGATATGAAGCAAATCATTTGATAGAATATCATGCTTAAGACAAGCATATGATAGGATTCTAATTCTTAATAAAACAATATGTGATACTTTCTTAGTGGTTTAGTAAAGATAGCAATAGGCATGGCCAACCAAGCAAATCAACAAAAAGCAAAAATTAAAGTAAAATTGAGATCACTAACTGGAGCCCGCAGCTATAGTGGCTTGCATGTACTTCTTGTCTTGAATATACCTAACAGCACAAACGTCCATGAGCTAGTCTCTATTGTTCCTGGCTTGGCTACAACATACCCATCAAAATCCAATTGCAAGAAAAAACCTGAGATCTCCAAATCTGAAACCTCTCCAGTAATCATACTGTTGTGCTTTATGTCCTACCAAAAGCCTGTTCTTCCGACAGGCCTCCTTTGTCTTACAGTTCCAAAGTACTTTGCAAGTTTGCATTATTTTTGAAGCCCGAAACTCATTCCTCCTATGAATTATATATGCTTTGGACAGAGAGGAAGTGTATTGGCTGATGGTACTATATGACTCATCCATCTCAAGAAAAAGTGAATTGGATGTCACTTCTTCTTCACGTATCATGAGGTAGCTTTGCCATCGAATTCTCTCTACCAAACAATTTAATTCAGGTAGCAAGCTGAATTAAATTATCTAAGAGAATGCAAGCGCAAGGAAATCTTATCACAAATGCGTAAGACGTGACATCCAATTTACAATTTTTTTTAAATGGACAAGACAAGTCACATGATGCAATTAAGACAATGGGCTGCTTGCCGCTTTGTCAATAAAATTATCAAAATTCGATTCTCCCTTTTTCTTCCTTCTTTATAATTAGAAAGAAGAAAGAGGGAGAAGGGAATCTCATCTAAAGACGTGGAATAAGAAACGATCTTATTGATGTAGATTCCGTAACTTTTCCAAAAATGGGAAGTTCTGACACATTTGGGATTTTTTGGAAATCAAAACCCGATACTAATTCATGAGCTGGCATGTATAGAATCAAAGATAAGATATTGTCAGATTTGAAAATCTCGATATAGGTATTCGGATTAGTATCTTAAGGTGGAAATCATTATTTTTAGTCTGCCAATCACTAGAGGTTTAAAGCTGTTAATGCTGAAATCTTATGCAAATCTTTACTTTGATGAATTTTACTTTTTTCCTGCATAAGGCTCTCTAACATTTTTTTTAATTAAAGTTGTAGACTTAATTTCTTACTTAAATAGCGACGATTCATTCACAAAGTTGCAGAAAATCTCAAAGACCAGAATTTTCTAAAAATGAATTCATGCTCCATGTCAAAACTAAAATAAGAGCTTTTTTGATACGATAAGTCGATCACCAGGAACAAACTGATTGCTAATAAGCATTCAAACTCCTGCATCTTTTCCACTTAAATCGTAATGAGATATATGCATATCCATTATTTGAGCTTCCTCTTTAGGTAAAATATCCTGTAGGATTCAGTATTTGACAGTTGTTCTATTTATTTGGTACTAGACAATTGACAGTCAATGACATCAGAAACAGAAAGCTCTCCATATTTTTACTGGCATACAATCGATGATAAGGTCAAAATACTCCTAGGAAAAACCAATAGGTTCAGTAATAGTGAATAATAATGAAAGTTCTCTATATTTTTACTAGCATATACATCTATGATAAGGTCGAAATACTCCTAGGAAAAACTGATTGGTTCAAAATCAACATACTAAGATGACTAAAACCTATTCCCAACTAGTAGATATCACCTATATTGAATCTTTTTATTCCACTGTGTCCTATCTTTAGCTAAGTCAGAAATTATTCCAAAAATTTGTAGGTTCTCGAGACAATTTCCTTCCATGTGATTCTCGTCCCGTTTTAAGTTTTAACACCTTCATTCACCAAAAAAGTAAACATGCACATAATGTTAACTTTTTCCTTTGATGTGAAAAATTCAGAGCACTTACCGCTGACAGCAAAACTTGATTAGATACTTGTTGGGCAGCTTTGTTGTTTCCCTGGAGGCACAACGGAAGGACAAATCAATAGGAAGTACAACAAGAAATAAATAAGAAATCATAAAGAACACATAAATGCCTCCACCAATATTTAACTAAATAAAGTAGCATGAATCTACTGAACTGCTGGTTCAAATTCATCAGTTGTATGATCTAGACCTTAAGAAATTTATCATATGTGTGATCATTGCAAGGAAATTTAATGGCAGCTCTTGTGATGCTAATTGATGAGAAAAATCTTCAAAATGAAACTGTAGACAATATATAGAAATGGAAGGTGATTCGCAGCTCCATAAGCAAGCCAGTGGAAAATATGTGCATATTCTAAGTATCAACTTCAGAATCAAAGGATAAAGAGATGCAGAGGGGACAGAGGAGAGACCGATTTTCAGCTTCTAATAACCACAGTTCTTCACTCATAAGATAATAAAGTAAGTGGTATTCTATTATTAGACCAGATATTGTCTCAAAGTTGAAGCAATTGCCAATTTAAACATACAGAAAGGCATATATACAAATGGATTGCTCGCTCTCTCTTTTTCTTCTTCTGGTGCTGAGGCATTTACCTGAACAGTTGTATACATTTTGTGGATTTCTAAGATGAAATCCATATTGTATCGTTCTTTTTTCCCAGGATGCCACTTGTATAATGATTTGACAACAGTGAATTATATAACATTTGCTAGCACCTATCAAAAATGAAAAGAAGCTTATTAGAATTCTCAGTATAACTGAAGGATTTTTATGAAGAATTACACAGCCAGCACGGAAACAGGTCATTTCCAGTTCATTTAAGATTTTATACGTGATATAAATTTAATAACAAATATGGAAGAAATTTTTTTTCCCTGGTAGGATGCAGTAGAAAATTTTTTATGAAAAAAAATCCACCCTGTGGTGGCAAGGGGTAAGCAGACCACAAGATACGCATGGAAACATTACCACACAACTCCAAGAGGTTTCAATTGCACAAGTTTGATTAAGTCATGTCAACCAGAAAGTTTTTAAGTCATTCATGATTCATGGACTTAAAGAGTAAACTCTTTTACATGTTAAGCTCATACTTAAATCTACAACAAATTCTTGTCCTTCATGGGCAAATCTATCAGTAGGAAGATTAGTTACAGTTTCTACTTTTGCTTCTTAAGTCAAACTGGAATTTGTGCCTAACGGGATCCCGGCTGTCATCTATCCATTTTTGGCCACACAAGGTTAAGCTCCTGGAGAGGACTATCTCACTTGACTAGAAGAGCAAAGGGCAGAACACATCTCTTTTTTATTAGCTAATTCTTGTTTGACTTTCTCTCTTCCTAATAAATGAATAGCACTTACTAAGAAAATAGATGATCTGGTATATAATTTGTATGAATTTCCATAAAGTCAACAAACAGGATATCCATTTTGTGCAGGTGGTCTCTTAGTCCTAATATGTTGGTCTAAGATTTTACAACTTGATTTCACGACTTATGAACATCACAAATTATAACACAGGAGCCGTTCATAATGCAGCAGCTAAGTTTATGAGACTAAGTGATACATTTACAAGTATGCAATGACCACAGCGCGCCCATGTGAACCTACAATCCTAATTGCTTGCCATGTGATCCTAAATAGTGACAATTGACAAACCGCTTCCCTGGAACACTTCCTCAGATAACCAAAGTCGACACCATGCTAGCTGTTAAGGGCCTATAGTCTCTACCAACTATGTTAACCACAGTTTAAGAAACTCAATTATGCAACTTAGGGAGGTCCTAGAAACAATGATAGAAGACGGTTTTTACCATACCCAAATACATTTATCATGGTGAGACACACTTACAAGTTTATCACATAAACACGACAACATAATACGTCGTAACTATTATGAGAAGATTATCCTATTTTATAATGTTGGTGTACAGGTCAGCTTGTGACACCTTGCCTAATCCACTGGGAACCAACTATCTCCCACCAACATCACTAAGACTTCAGTCGAGAAAAATCACCTAGCATCTTTTTTGTCTCCGTCGGAATTTGAATTCTAGCTGTGGAAACATCGTCTTGCAGAAGCAGGGTAAAGCTCCGTACAATAGACCGTTGTGGTCTGGCCCTTCCCTGAACTCCACGCGTAGCGGAAGCTTAGTGCACCGGGCTGCACTTTTTGGAGTTTGAATACTGGTCTTCAATGATTTTCACCACACTATATAGACCGCTGGCCATACCCTTAGGTGCAGAAATTACAAAAGCATAATGTTGCTTGATTTTCATATAATAGATCTAAATATTTAATATCTTCAGCATCCAAGGGTGTGGCCTGGTGGCCAACGAAGTGGTTTACGAACCATGAGGTCTCAAGTTCAAATTTTAATAGAGGCAAAAATACTAGGTGATTTCTTTGCATCCCCAAGCCTTGATGGATAGAATTATTCGATACTTGTGTTGGTGGGAGCTAGTAAGCACCACAAGGATTTAGTCGAAGTGTGCGCAAGCCTTCGGACACCAAGTTTATAAATTTTAAAAAATTAATATAATTACTTCTAGGAAATATTATAATGTAGTAACTCGGAAATTCATGCATTTTAACCTTAAAGAGCAGGAGAAGCTTTAGTTCTTCTAGATGTCATAAATTATCTTTTTATGAGAGACATGCTTAGTAAGATCATTTGACCAATGAAAAAATTCTTTTAGCCCCAAACTTCTAACACTACGGTCTCAATCTCACTAATCAAAACTAATGTCATGAATACTTTCCTTTTCGTTTAGTCCAAACTAATAAATCATTAATGTGTGAATGTATTATTTCTTATAGGATTCGCAAATATAATCAAGAAAGCAGGATTAGGAAACTTCATGACAGTCATGGAAAGTCATGCTTGCTATTAACACCAAATCTTCATAAACCTTGCACACTAAACACTCATTCAATAAAAAATAGAATGAAATTGGAGTCTTTATTGTCTAAGTATTTATGACGACTTGAAGAATTGGGATGAAAAAAGTTCAACTTCACAATGTATATCTTTACTTTAATGCTCTATCTTATGACAGTTATTAGAGAAAGACAAAGGAAGTCACAAATGGAATATACTTATTTAATTATGACTTCCTCTGATGCTACTTGTAATGGGTCGGACGCCCTCTAGTCATAACTTGCTGAAATTGGAATGACCTAGATAGAAGGGTTTTGGACCTAAGTTGCTCGGGCTCTTCACTTACAGTGGCGCACCCGTGTCGACACTACGTGGGTATGGGCGCAGGTGTGGGTTTGTGTCTCTACCAGATCTGGTCAATCGATTTTGAGTACTTTAATTAAAATCGACTAAGAAATTCGGGACATATGCAATGATTTTTGAAATCAAAACAAAAGTTAGGGTGAAATTTAAGAAAACAAAATACTTTGTATGTAGAAATTTTCATATCAGTCATTTTCCTTTTATCTCCTCCTCGGATACTCCTCTTGACCAAGTTTTTTTCCTTCTTATAATACCTTTTAAGTTTTTGACATAATGTCTCACAATTTAGATATATCTTTATAGTTCTATTTTTAGATATGTGAATTATTTTAGCCAAATCCACACACCCGTATCCGTACCTGGATTTGTACTCCCCATTTCTTATAGTTTAGATCATGAAGGATCCGACCTCTAGATCCGCACCCATATTGGACACCCGCACCTGAGTCCGAGCAACTTAGGTTTGGTCTACTTGCAAAGACAACGAGTAGTTTAAAATATGTTAGCTTTAGGAAGCAACTTGAAGAATATAGAAGTCGATCAAGGTAAAGAAAGAGGGCTTTCAAACATGTTATGTTATGATGGCAAGATCAGCTGAGTCTCAATAGTATTATAAAAAGTCATCGCTTCGCCACTTAGAACAACGAAATAGTGCAAAGCGAGGAGTTATCGCTTCGTGGGTGAAGCCATGCGCTTCACAAAAGTGTGCACTTCAAATAATGATGCGCGAAATCATTGTAACGAGATGCGGTCCATTTTTTGACTCAACTATGAGGAGTTCGATTAATATCAACATTATTATAGTACTAATTTATACATGTTTGGTATTTTTTTAGTTTTCTGTAACTAGTGCACTTTACTTCAAAGAAGCATGCGCATTACTTCTCGCTTTTCGCTTCAAACCTCATCAAACTTATTGCTTTTTTGTGCTTTTCAATTTTAAAAGCACTAGAGCCTCATGGTTTAAGCTTGATTGACAGTGAGATCACTACTTGAACAGTGATGAAAGTGGGCCAATCTGATTGGTGTTTTCATATGGAAGGCTTCAAGATTAAAGGGCATCGAGCTAAGTCCTGACTCGACGAATGACGAATCTGAAATAATTCTTGAAGGACACTCAAGGTTCCTCTTTAAGTGGATTTCTTCCTTTTCTCTTTGATCATCCAATGAGAAAAGGTAGTGAAGTAAATTCCTAATACTTGATAATACAAAACTTAAGTATTTGGTCTTTCTTTTCCGAGCTTAAAAGGGGATAGACTAGTAGGTGTTATGGAATTCAAAAGCAATTGAACTACCATTCGTTTTCCCTTTACCAACTCAGGGATCCCCTTCCTCTTTTACCCTACCCCCTATTCACCAAATGATGCACCGGGAGGATGTATTCCCCTGAATATCGCAATGCAGAAACTTTCCTGAATCTATGCACTCTACTCTTACGGCAGTCTCAACAGAACAAACAGAAACAAAAGCGTCATATTTAACTTCGTGGAACGACATAACACACCTTTCAGGTACCAATTGTGGTCCCCCAACTCAATCTCCAATACCAATCTTCCTTCATCCACGTGGCTCAAATAATGCATGACTCTTTGGCCATTGACTTTAAATGTTCTACTCCGTCAATAACTCATAATTCTATAGAACCAAAGGGGTGGACATTCACCACCTTGAATTATCTGGATCGTTTGGACTTAGGTTTGCCCGTGAACAACTTTAGTCTGGAGTTGTTAGAAGAACCATGTCCCCGGGTAGAGCTCTCTATTCAAGATCTTCTTGTCATAACGATATTTGTTATAGCATATCTTTTAGCCAAGGGTCTTTCAGAAACAGCCTCTCTACTCCTTCGAGGTAGAGGTAAGGTCTGTGTACATACTACCCTCCCCAGACCCCACTAGTGGGATTTTACTGGGTTGTTGTTGTTGTTTTAGCTGCATATCTTTACAGGAAAAGAGAACAGAATGCTGTTCTGTTTTTATCATTTTAACAGCAATGATAAAAACATTTCTATTATTAGAGAATCTTTACCGGAACGCAATCTTTTATGTAAGCCTAAAAAATAGACTTGAACACAAGTACCATGAACATAATGTTCTTTCAAGTATCGATGATCAAGTTCATTAATATTATTTGGAGTCTTATCCTCAAAAGCTTAACTATCATAAGTATAATGTTACTTCAAGCATCAACGATAAGGTTGCTAATATGAATACCAAATATAATCCTCAAAAGCTTAACTAAGTCATTGATCATGCATTTTATCAACTCTTTGCTATTGGTCAATGTAAGAGAATTCCCTAATAGAACCATTATCACCTCATACAGACCATTCTCAGTGGACACTCGCACTTCTACGTCAACATAGGAGATCAAGGAAACTTGTGATACAACAAACCTAGGACCAACTGTAGTGTTGTATATAACATTGTATTATCACCATCACCAACTCAGCATTCTATATTACATTGTTCTAGATGTAACACAGTTGCCAGTGACCTTATCTGAATCACTCATGCCTGAAGTCATTGATGTTAAGATTTCTTCACTGTCAAAACCTAAACCCTCTTTGCTACCTCAAAATGTATTAGCAGCTTAACGTTAACCATCAAGACACTGCACCTTAAATCTCTGTGTTAATTAACAAAATGCATAGTGTCATTTTTCCTATTTGTAGAAAAAGTTTCAAAATGCTTCTTGAAGAACTATTTCTCCCAAATTTTTGTGTTGATTAACTAGTAGCATGCAACAGCTATTTGGTAATTGGGAGAAAGAAACAACATGTAATATTTGTATCAGAACTTATTCCACCCATGACCGAGTACTCAAGAGTAAAACTTGGATAACAAGAAAAGTCAAATGCTTAACATGACAAAGAAGTAACGAAATTCATCTGTCTCTTCTCATAGATAAAGCCTACATGTACTCTATAATAGCTAATGAATTATAAGCTTTCTGAAGTGATCACCTTCTTCACGCAATGCCAAGAGGAAGATCAGAAAATCGCGAGATCTTGATTTGATTAAGGAGCTTGCTGCATCTAGGAGCAGGAGCCGGTGGAAGAGCCTGATAGGAGAGCAGCAGAGGATCTGGTAAGAGTTTCCACTAAAACAGAAAACTTCCTTAACATTTTAATATCTGAATACGAAATATTTGAAACCAGATATAGACAAACCAGCATCAGAAGATCCAGTTGTAGGAAGCAAAGCTTTTGTAGGGCCACAGGGATTTGGATCCATCTGCTTGGTTCTTCCAAAGTAAATACCACTTGTCTCATCCTATCAGAAATGAAATCTTGTCAGTTACGTCACAACTTTATTGAAAAAGTTCACTGTTGTTAGGGAATGTAAACATACTCTGGCCTCCCACTGTTGAGGCGTATTTGGCATTTGCTGCACCAGGGGGCTGTATGACATCAATGTACATCAAAGGAATTAGAAATCTTCTGATTCGCCAACTTCAACAACTAAAATGATACTTTCGCCACACAACTTCTTAGCAATAATTAGTTATCGTAGAAAGGCTATATCACGTTCGCTACTAAGCAATTGATCTCAAGCTACTAGACTGAAGGGCATGTAACAACAGCAGCCTCTTGCAAGAAACACGGAGATTTGGATACATCCAATGTAACGGTCATAACTCATAACCTCGTTGCAAAACCCAACGGGGGCATAATTTTGCCCAATCCTCTCATTCCATTCCCTTAGTAACTAAAAAAAATTCACAAAGAAGCAGAACAGATACAACATGGCCCCAAGCTCTTTCCATGCACATTTAAGTGAATAAGGCAAACACTGTAAAATAAATTAAGTGCAGAAAAGTTAATCCGAATTAGGAATAAACAAAAAATGTTACCTAGAAGCGGCTGCAGATGGTACCCTGTGACTCGCATCGTCCACCTCAAGAATTCGTAACTTGGACGTCACTTCTTCATCAGGCAACACAAGGTTGCCTTGCTCTTGTATTTTTATCTTAGAGTCAGGATTAAAGCCCTGCATCGCAAGAGATATATTAGGTGTCATATAGTTAGGATAAAATGGTGGCATCACAATGGAGATATTAGAATCCATAAAATTAGGACCAAAAGATTGCAAAGTTAGGAGAAAATGATGGCATACAGAAGGGATATAAGGTACCGCATTGTCCATAGTCTGTGGAACCTGAAAATTTAAAAAATCATGCATTCAGATTATAATTGTCACAGAAAAAATGAATTCAACTTAGAAAAGTTTAGCTAACACCTCAGCATTGGGTTCTTGGGCCTGCTCGGCCTGATTAGAGTTGAATATATCATAGAATACATCCCACCACTCCGCTAGAAATCCCCCAGGACAATTGACAGCTGAAACATATCCCACAATAAAATAATGATACATTAAATAAAATGATCAGTCACTTTGTTGTGCAATATTTCTCTAAAATAAACAAGCAATTAATACAGTTTTAGAAACATGAAAAGCGTCTTACCATAAACAATTGAATTAGTCTATTATTACCTCCATTTTCTATTTTATATACTACTCTTTTTCTTAAGAGTAACACGGTCATCAATCATGGGTTCACATTCCAAATTAAGCATAAGCATTGAGAACCTTCAATGAATTATGCTCACTATTAAAGCACCAATAAAAATAAGTTTCAACCCTACTACCTGGTATTTAAATGGAGAAAGATAGAGAGGTCCATTATCCACCGACTTACAAACCTTGCACCATTGGTCCTCGGGAATTTCTCCGTAACATAAATAAAATAAAATAAAAAAACATTTACCAGCTTGTCCCGGATTAACATTAGCTTCCCTGGCCAATGCATCAGCTGACGTATTCATGCCCTTCTTAACCAAGTAATCATGGATGTAGACATCAAGCCTGAAAATTGCCCACACATCAAGAAGAAAAGGAAAAGTGAGTCATCTAATTTTGTTTGGTATGATGTAAGCTGTTTTCCCTAAACTATTTTCTTGATGAAGCCGTGTTCGAATATTTAGTTATCTGAAAATGTGAAAATATTTCTTTTTAACAAAGAAAAAAAGGGGGGGGGGGGGTGCAAGAGAAGAAAATGCCTTTTGTCACTTGTGGGTGAAAATTATGGTGTCAAATATAGATCATGAAAATGTGATCTGTCTAATCAGCCTAGATTTGGGCAGATTGGATTGGATTTATATTCATTGGCGGATTAAAAAGAACAAGACCCAAGTTAGTCATCTAAAAGATTGGGCCAATTTGAGCTACATCTATAATCTATAAAAAAAATTATCGTAAGTTTTCATAGCGCGAATTGACCATAAGAAACTTATGAAAACATAGAAATATAAGTTTTTTTGTTTGATTAGTCAAAATAAATAAAAGAAAAGGTATTAGTTTGATTTGGTAATTAAACAATTATAATAAAAAAACGAATTGAGTCATGGCCCATTGTTTAGTCCTAATTGACCCGCCAAGTTCTGATCCAAGCAAAAATTGGACGGGTTATAAGCCAACTCATTTATTTATTCGACCCGTATATATATATATATATATATATATATAGCCCAACCCGCTCTTTTAACACTTAATAAAAATCATTTTCTTTTATTTTATGCTCATTTCATATCACTTGCTTCAATCAATAGTCATGCATTTTTTTTTCAATTTTAATACTTTAAAATGATAAAATCTCCAAAAAACTATTTTCCAAGACAAAGCCTCTTTTACAGATTCTTTGACAAGAAAGGATCCCTCTGGATCGAAGACATGAAATAAAGTATGCCTAAAAATTATGAGAACAGAAAAGGAGAAAAGAACATCATAAAAATGTACACTTAAAAACTCACATCTTCTGAGCATCCCATGAGTCCATGATCCCAAAAACAAGCTTCACTTCAACAAAGGAAAGAAAGAAAGACCAGAGAAGGGAACACAGAAAAAAGAGAGAAAGAGGAGAAAATGAGAGTGAGGGGTGGGGGTGGTGAAATAGAAGGGGGTATATTAGTTTGTAGAGAAGTTATGTGACAATGCCATGCAAAAAGCAAATGGAAGAGAAGGCACAAACAAACAAAATATTGTATTGACTTGAGAAGAGAGTTAGAGACAAAAGGCACAAAAGAGAAAAGCTGACAATATATATATCGGTGAAAACAATGAAAAAATGGGGAGATCTATATTTTCAAAGTTAAAATGGAAAAAATATCATAATAAAGTTTATGTAAACAAACATATGACATGTAAATAAAATAAACACCAAATGCACTACCTTTTGTACAGGGCATTACTTTAGGTAGAGCATTCAAACTGATAAAAAGTATTCTTGTTTTGTCTTCACAAATAAGATTTTCCTTAAAAATCAAAGAACTTTCTTTTTCAGCCAATTCACATTACACTTTTTTCCTCTTTATTTTTCTCTTTGAAATTTTTCCTTATATACCTTTTACCTCTTATGCCTTCAATTTCCTGAAGCCATTGGACAATTTTAAAAGCTTCCAGGAAAAAGTGTTGACAGCTAAGGTGTTTGGGTAATTTTATTTTTCAGGAAATTGGTTTGTTTAAAAGTATCTCAATTTAAAAAAAAAAATTTATATGTGTTTACAAACAAACATTTTCAAAGAAGTTTCTAAAGGAAATTAGAGGATCTTGCAGGGCCACAAACTTCAATTAATTCATAGAAATTTCTTTTATTTCTTAACTCATGAGGGGAAAAATTAATAGTCCCCCTATTTCAAAAAGAATAAACCTATTTCCTTTTTAGTCTATTTCAAACCAATTTCTAAATTTTGAAATAACGTAACTTTGAACTTCTCATTTTACCCTTAGTGAGATGATTTAGAGTCACAAAATATCCATATATTGGTTTAGACCACAAGTTTCAAAATTTTTCCTTGCTTAAACTCCATGCCTAGTTAAATAGGTTATTTGTTTTTCTAAACAGGGGCAGTATAACGAAAGACCAAAGTCAAAAAAAATCATGGTGATTGAAGGTGTTAAAAGGGGCAAGGTAAAGAAGTTGTCCCGGAAGACCTACAAGCCCTTATATAATCGGGGAAAATAGATCTATGTCACTGATACCAATTAGTTGAGATTAAATTTTGGTTACGCAACTCTGTTAATGCTAGGTCCAATGCCTGCTAGGAGTCTTTAGTATTAGCGGAGACTTATATATTTACCGAAATGTGGAGAATATCTAGTGTTAGAGAAACTAATAACTAAAATATTGAAAAGAGACGGGCTTAAATGGAGCGACATGGACACTGATAATTACAACAACAACAACTACCCAGTATGTTCCCACAAAGTGGGGTCTGGGGACACTGATAATTAATATACAATTATTAATTCCAACTTGCTTAGCATTGAGGCGTAATATTTTTGTCGTAGAGCAAAGTCAAACAACATGAGAAGCCAATTCTTACAAGCAAAAGGGAACAATGCAATGCATGAATTCTTGTCCAAATATGAGTTTTTGTTGACAAAAGACAACACTTTTCATTGAAAGACCCCGCTCAAACCAAAAGAGAAGGTGAACCTATTAAATATGTGGTAATCCAATTGTGAGACTTTTGCCCAAGATAATAACCCCATTAATTTTGTGTTCATCCCCTTTCAGTGATTGACAAATTTCACCATATATTTTTTGCACTGAATTCCATGCTAAGACATCAGCAAGTCATCACTTCATAAATATTTTGAGTGTAAATTATAAACTCCTCACCAAAAACAACCCTCCTTATTTTTATATGAATGGAGTTATCAGACATTTCAGTCAAGTATAACTAGGGGTGTTCATGGTTCGATTTAGATCGGTATTTCCCTAAAAAGAAACCAAACCAACTAAGTCGGTTTTTCAAATATTAGAACTAAACCAAACCAATTAAGTCGGTTTTTTCTCGATTAGATTTATGTCGGTTTTTCGATTTTTTCAGTAATTTGTCGGTTTTTTCTTAAATATAAGACATACACTACCAAACACATATTTTGGCGACCACTTTTTCAACGTAACACTATCAAATCAATTGCCCTTTGAGAAATCTATTATTTACCAAGATATATTGATGATAATTGCATCAAATAGTGATGAATAATTTATGGGCTTAATTAAAAATATATTATGTTTAACATGAAATAGATTCTTACACTTAACAAAAGTAAACTACCAATTAAACTGAATGTAAAGGTAAGGAAATGTACTAAAAGTGCAAACGATTAATATTTATTATAAAAAAAATTAAAATTTTGTATAAAAGTATACATATATATAGGTGTAATAATAAATTTAAAATAGCTACTCCTATATTCGGTTTGGTTCTATTTTTTTTAATTAAAACCAAAACCAAACCAAATTTGATCGGTTTTTAAATTTCAAAACCAAACCAAACCAAAAAGTATCGGTTTTTTGGTCGGTTTGGTTTGGTTTTCGGTTTGGTTCGGGTTTCGGATTTTTATGAACACCCCTAAGTATAACTGTGTAAGGATATTAGATAAATTTAAACCATTAGAGATTCTGTGACAACTCAACGAAGAACAAATCATAAATGGATGATCTAAATTAGATATGAATCTAATTTTTCCCTTTTATATCAATTCCCTGAAGTCATGAATTGAGCTTTAAGCTCAACATTATGATACTTCATTATATGATCATAGACAATACAGCTTGTTGAAAGGATCATATTTAGAAAAAAATTTAGACAACAACTACATTGATTTCGTCTTTTTAATTACTAGATTGCTTCTTAAAATTGGCATAATTAATTATGCTAGTAATCAAAATGAAATGTTTTAATAGTTTTTTCAAAAAAAAAAAACAGTTGTTCCAATACAAATTTCTTAACTAAACAAATTTTGGTGAGCTTAGATGAAAATGGTATATTAGCAAGCATTTCTAGAGATAAAGTAAGATTAATACAATATTTCTGCTTTTTTCACCAAACACTTAAAGAACTTAACCATAAAGATCTAATGAACAAAATTTAACACTAAAAGAATTTCATTAAAGTTCCTCAGTTAGTTGGAAAATTACCTGTTTAGATTTAGGTGTTTGAAGACTAATTTAAGGAAGTCTTGGGATCAAATAGAAGTACGGAGTGACAAATTCTTTCTTTGAATTTGTTGACAACCTTAAAATTATTGCATTTCATAGTGTGACATATTTTGAAATTTAAGGTAAGTCAGGTATGCTTTCAACAAATAGGCAATACTTTTTAACGACACACAAAACACTCTCTAGTATATATATTTAGAGTGATGTTTTCTACTGGCTCAAGCTACATAAAATTATATAGGGGGAAATAATTATCCACCAATAGAAGGGATAGACACGAAAAACAACAGAGTTATGTGTTCAACAAAAGCTGAGCCATACCTGCTAAGGAGTAAGAGGACGCCTCCAGTGATTAAAACAATGAGAGTAACATGGAGAGCCAACTTATAGGCACAGGAGGAGAAAGCCAATCCCCAAATAGCAGCAAAATGAAAGATCTCTTCTTTCGTTTAAACCAAGTTGACCCCAAACCAAAGCTTTGATCGCTGCGTTCCCCCCTATAGTTAGTCTTACTACACTTTGAATGGCCCCTTACTTAACATAGGTCGATTCACATCGGTTTTATAGGCAAACTCAGCGGTTGGAACAACCCGTCATGCCAAAACTCCAAGAATAACCGCTTCTGCTGATGATAATTCTTCTCTGCTTGATTCTTTTGGCTCCATTCCTGAGACTCTTCAGTGGTGCAATTTGATTCAAAACTCCAATATGAGGAAGAACCGATCAGACGTGGAAAGAAAAAAAGAGAAGACAAATAGGCAAGACTTTTGGAAAATTGATGGGAGGCACTGATCCGAGTCAATAGAATTTGGCTCTCCTAGTTCATTGATTGAAATGAAAAAGAAATTTTCTGAAAATTATTAAGGAGGTTCAGCAGAAAAATTGTATGATTTGATCCATTCATGTAAGATCTATCTAGTGCTGCCTAAACAACAGTTAGAAAGTAGAATGTGATAAAGGTATCCTAACTCATAAGCAAACACTTCCACAATTGGAGCTCATGACCAATGTATGATGAAGTTTTTCATTAAGGTCCCTGCGGTCAATTAGTGATGTTGAGGGAACAGCCATGAAATAAATTACCACCTCGTCAAATTACTAAATGTTTGAAAATATGGGATTTTTTTTTGTGACAAGTGAAGAAAAGGGGACATTAGCAGTTGAACACCTCGTAATGATATTGTCAATTTATGAATTTGCACATGAGAAGAATATTTGAATGACTGGTTAATTTTCTATGAAGATACAAGTATTAGAGATTTATAGCAATCACCTTTTTGCCTACTACACACACCAAAACTTTAGATCACACCCCTGTAGACGTAGTGAACAATGACTCTGCGGACATTAGGACCAATTAGCAGTCAAACAACATATTTAGTCACCAGCCAATGTTGCTCCTTTTTATTTGGTTCTCTTATGCTAAACTTCTTTTTTTTGTCCCACTACAGTGCTCCCCTATCCAATAACTCACGTAAAATCTCTAAATGTTTTCTCCATTTGACATAGATCTACTGTAAGGAGGCAAAATCAAAACATGAAACCAATCCGTAACTACCAACAAGGCCAAGATAGGTAACATATATTTACTTTGTCATCATTACTCCTCAACTTACTCTTTTGATCTGTACATAGAACTAAAAAAGTTACTTATGCCTCTGCATCTAGCAGCAAAAGAAGACTCGTCGAAATTATTCATACTTAGTTCTAATGCATCTCACATTCAATCTAAAGCAGTTAAGCAAGAAAACCGTTCACAAGTCATCTAATCAAGAAAATTTACATTCTTTCAGCTCCTCCTCATGGTACTGCCGATAGAAGATTTGCAATGGAAATTTAGTAAGATCTCCTAAGATTTCAATATCTTTAGAACCCAGTTGATTAATCCAACTATCCAAGCATAAACCACGAGAACGCCACATAACATTTTCCCATACATTCACATATTCTATACAACAACAATTACACCTCAATGAGTTGTGTTAGGGTCCGAACAAAGCTCCACATCAGTAATCGAATAAAATACTATCAATTGTATAAGGTTGTTCTAGAAAGCCATGCGGGTTTAGCCAAAAGCGGACAGATGATAAGATGTTAAGTGAATCGTTGGGCTGGTTTAGCACAACAAACTAGTGTAAGAGCCAATTTTTTGGACAAGTTTAGATATGGTGGAGTGATGGTGTGGAGCGGACTTGTGTTCCATGTCCGTTGGAAATAAAAACAAAAGAGAAGCCAACCAATCTTGATGGTGGGCTTTGCCCATAAAATACTTGGAAAATATCGGTGGAACATATCTCTGGATATTGAGTTCGAGGGGCCCATCAATACTAGTGTGAGTTATGCAGTTTTTAGATCGATAGGGAAATTTGGAGAGGTGCAAACAAAGTTCCACTTTTGAACTTTGAAGTTGAACAAAAATAGAAGCTAGATATAAGTGTAGTGCCTTTTGGAAAACAATGAAGGCTTGACCGAAAATCGGATTTCTATACCATCAGTGTTATCAAAGGCGAAAAGCGCAAAAAGTTCTAAGGTATGTTGGGGCTTTAAGCGTAAAGTGAAAATAAAGCGTGGGCTTCAATGAAGAAATGCGCAAATGGAGAAAAATTACAAATATGTATGTGTAGTCCAAGACTAATATCTAAAAGCATAAACACCAAATATATGGGCAAAGAAATTAAAAAAAAATTTAAATAAAGTGAAAATTCAATTGTTTAGTGTCGCCTCTTACGGATTACGCTCATTAGCAAGGAAAAGTATGTCTTAGAGCCTTGATAGCAACACCAAAACGTCCGTTAAGCGAGGCGAAGTGCTCAACATGAGCCTTGGTTCAGGGCACACCTTTGATAACAATGTATACCATATAAAGTGAGTCTTTGGGCTAACTTGGTCCAACAAGTTTGAGTCAGCTATATAAATTCTTAATGGTAGTAATGGCGCAGGCTAGCCACTTTTCAATATTGAAAAATAACCACAATCCTGAAGTTTCAACTTCTACAAGTGAAACTACATAAAAGTATACCAGAGTTTCACCTCTCACTTGTAGAAGGTGAAACACCAGTGCACTAGCTAATTTTCAATTACAAGGGCGGAAAAGGGGCTATTTGCGAAAACAAAATTTCCTTCTCAATAGGTATGCTTGAATTTTCATTCCCATACTCAATAATATAGGGGGGAAATAATGTTTTTCCCCCAAAATGTGCAGTTGCGGCCTGAAAATTTCATTAGTGTTAATTTTTGTGAGAATTCCAAATATATGCAAAACACACATGTAAATGCAATTTACATTGCTACCTAAGTTAATTGAGATAATAGACGGTATGAGAGTTGTTGTAAGCTTAAATTACATTTAGTATACAACTTATGAAATATGAATCTCATTTTAACAATCTATATATAATTATAAAGCAGGGCTTTTGAAATGTGACGTGGCATATGTCATTGCACAGCAATCATATTTATCTATTATCTCAAAATTTTAAGCTTTTCTTTTTATTTTAGGGTTCAATTTTACAAAAAGGCACACCTTTAATCAAAAGAGAAATAATTGTTATTGAAGAGTCCAACAGTTACCAATAAAAGCCATAAGCGTTACTTGAGAGTCCAAAATTCTCCAGCAAAACTCTTCACTTACACTTATTCTGTTTCACTTTTTTCACATTCCATCTTCTTCTTTCTTCCAATCCCCTCAGGTATATCTTTCTTTTTTGTCTTTGAAATGATATTATTTTTTTGTTCTCTTACATGGTTAATTGATTGGTATCTCATCTATCTCTATATCAGAAATTCTCGAATTTCATTGTATCAACCGACTGCGCATCTTTACGCTATGACGTTGCCCCACTTCCGCAGACAAGTCAATTAACCATTCTTACATGGTTTTAGACAACTTTTATGAACTATACATAAATTCCATTCTTGCATGGTTGTAGGAATATCCCTTAATTTTGTGAGAACTAAATATTTCTTGATTATTTTTAGCTTTTGAATTTTGTGTGTGTCTTCTTACGGTTACATATATTCACTTTTGAGATTTCGCGATCACGCACAGGTAATTATGCATTGCATTTGCTTTTAGTTTTCAATTATAGTTTTTGATGGATCACTTCTATATCCATCCTGGAATGCAACTTACAAGGCTTGCCATACGAGTAATTTACATCTAGAGATATCCTGTACACTCTGGAATACTTTTTGAAAAAATAACCAGGTACAAGATTAATTCAGATCTCTGTGTTTGCAATGACTATGACTCATGGGTATGAGTTTTCTTAATTGAATGTTCCAATCAAATTTTCATGAATATATAGTGAGGTCAAGACAATATTTTTGTCTTCTCAGACTATACGAACTATTAAATACTGACAACAAAATGCACTAGAATTTTCATCTACACCCCAAAAAAGGAGACAATTGGAGGTTACTCTTTGTTAGCACTTTTTTCAGGAGTTTGTTATTGTTGGATTTCTAGCAGTTTTAATGGTATTCATTTTGCAAATACACTTAAAAGTGGTGAAAGGCTCTTAAGATACAATTTTATGAGAGAGTTTGAAAATGAGGAGCAATAGACACTACCGGCGTTTCAACTTATAACGATAAAGATGGTCCTGGATAACTTTCAACCCAGATTTGCACCTATTGCCAGGAAAAAATGAATCTACCTGATAGTTAGAATATAATTAGCAGTAAGGATATACTCCTATTTCTTAATTAATCATGCACGATTGTAATGATTCAGTTTGGTGGTTATACATTTTGACAACTTAAAACTTAATTAATTGGTTACATGAATTTCTTCATCTCTTTATTCTTCACTTGCAATTTAGAAAATCATGAGTTGTTAACGAAATCGATTGGCCTCAACTTTATTGGAGTTATGTTTTTTGTTTTTCAGGAAACAGGCTAGCTTACTCCAAGGCGTTCAACCTCGCAAATGGACTATGAAATGCTGAATTTTTCAAGAAATGTTGACTATGAGAGTATAAATTTCAGTAATTTCTATTCGAAATGTTAACTGAAATTTAATTTGTTTTCCCCAATTTCATAACTACTGATGAAAGCATATAAATTTGGGAGCGTGGTACACCGTTCTTGTGCGTAGTGTGAATGTGTTTTGAATGAAGCAATATTTTTAAAAAATTTGATCATGTGAAGATAGCGTCTTTATTATCTACTGAATCGTTGACTTGGATGTATTGTTGGCTCCATACGAAATTGTAGTAGGAGAAAATATTAGTATATGATACTCTAAGGGATCATTTGGTACAAGGGATAAGATGTGGGATTAAATTTATACCGTGTTTAGTTGGAGGTATAAATTTATCTTTCCATCAAACTTGGGTATTTTATTCCACCTCCCATATGGTATAAATTAATCCTGAGATTATAATCCCGAGATAATGTAGTCAACGTACCAAACGACCTGAAGCTTTGATATCTTTAGCTCCTAATACAATGGAAATTTCACTTCAGTCAATCGTAATGCCAAAATTGTATCAGGTCAATTTTTTTATCAAGGTTAGTCATGCGTTACGTTCTAAGTTGTCATAATCTATTTGTCCTGATATCTGATAATGCTTCTCTTGCACCAGATTCTTTTGGAATTTCCACTGTGTGGATAGTGCTACTCTTCCTTTGTGTAGTTACTATGGTGAAAAGATGGGAGTTGTGGTTGCTACTGAATTTTGATGTGAAAAAGTAGCATAACTGAAATGGTGAAGGAGAAAAAAATAATAACTGAAGCAGAGAATCCTCAAAGCTATAGGGTGTACTATATGTGTAATTTTTTTAAACTGCTTACATGTTTTTTTTTTATTTCTTAAATATTACTATTGTATATTATATGTATTATTTTACTTTTCAGGATAAAGGAGTATATCTATATAAATTCAATTTTGATAGTGTTGTTATTTGCTCGATAGATACTTGTATTGGTTTCATTAAGATGGAGGAGCGTTATGTTTAGATGAAGCTATATGTCCTATATTTGAAATTTTGGCTTTCCTGCAAGCATTTAATAATCTAATGAATAAAAAAGTAATTTACATAACTTCAATTTGACGGGTTAAATTTATTATTTGCTAAATAATACTTGTATTGATTTCATTAGATGTAGGAGCTTTGCATTTAGAGGAAGCTATAGGTCCTTGAAGTTTTGGCTTACACTTCTAAGTGTTTAAAGATCACATCTTAACATATCAATTGTTAAAGTGTAAAAGAAGATTTATATGATATGGTATCTTACATGTTTTATAAAGGCCATTTACCAATTTAATAAAGATAAATTTCTTTTAATAAATGTTAGCAAAAATATTTTAATATTCTCTCGCGCGAAGCGCGAGTTAATTCACTAGTGCAATTTATAATTTGCATTTATGAAATGAAACATACAAATCACATTTAACCATTTGTTATGACCTTATTTTGTGAATTTCAAAAATAGCATCACACATACCCCTTTTACGGTCTTGAATTTGAAGCGGCGCAGAATTTACGAAAGAAAAGAATACTTTTGAATTCAAGAAAAACAGATTACTTTTAAAAAGAGTACTCTTGAATTTATAATTTGAAGCGGCACAGAATTTAAGAAAGAAAAGAATACTTTTGAATTTTATGGTTTTAAACATGTCTAATATTTGTAGGTTATAAAACTTTAAAAACCTGTGGCCTTAGGCATATCATAACATCTATAGACCTATAAGAAACTTCTCATTAACGGTTAAATGGAAAGTGTAAATCAACAGTTTCCAAATATTAAAATATATACTGATAAGGAAATAGTATCACAGTAGAGCGGCGGGAGTACATGGAATAATTAGTGCATTTCCTAGATGATTATTGACTATTCATCACATCAAAAGGCATAAAGCGAATACTAATTGCATATTATAAATTGTATTTCTGACATACAATTTACAAATGGCATTTCCAATATTGCAATTTATAAATTGCACTTCAGAAATGTGATTTATTAGTTGCATTTAAAAAATTCTATTTAAGCAAACTTTATCTCCTAGATGATCCGTCATTTAAGACGTATATAAATCGCATTTAATATATTTTGCATCTTTTTCGAATTCTGACAAAAACTACAAACTAATAGAATTTTTCAGCCAAAAATCCCACATTTTGAGAAAAGAAACATTATCCACCAACAGAAAGAATTAACATGAAGGGGAAAAACAGAGTATTTTGTTCAACAAAAGCTAAGTCATACCTGCTTAAGAAGTACGAAGATTAGAACAATGAAAGCGCAACGGAAACTCTTCTCTGCTTGATTGTTTTGGCTCCATTTTTGTGACTCGACAATTTGATTTAAAAAGAGAAAACAAATAGGGGAGATTTTGGGAAATTGACGGGAGGCTCCGACCCGAGTCAATAGAATTTGGCTAATTACCTTCCCTAGTTGGTTGCTTGAATTGAAAAAGTAATTTTCTGAAAATTATTAGGGTGTGTTTGGACAGTGGCCATCACTATTACAGCCTAATAATTACTTTAACCACACACCCAAAAAAAAAAAAAGAAATTAGGGGGTTTTTTGTGAATACCAAGGTGAATAGTGTGTTTGGCCAAACTGCAAAAATTAACTTATTTTGAGAAGCACTCTTTTTCAAAAGTACTTTTGGTGAGAAGCGTTTGTGTTTGGCTAATTAGTTTAAAAAGTACTTCTGAGCAGCAATATTTGACCAAGCTGTTAAAAAATGCTTCTAAGTGTATTTTTCTCAAAAGTACTTCTCAAAAAAGTGTTTTTGGAGAGAAACTACTTTTTTCTGCTTCTCCAAAATTGTTTCTGCTTATTCTCAAAAGCACTTTTTTCCTTCCAAAAGCTTGGCCAAACACTTCAATTTATGGCCAAAAGTGCTTGAAAAAATATTACAACCTTGTGCGTTATAAAGTAAAACCTCGACTATACTAGTTATGGAGGGGATTGGCGCCGGATTGAACAAGGCGCGCGAAGCCACTACCGTAGCTAGATTGAAAAGCATCCCCTTACCCTTTTGGTAGAGTAAAACCTCTCAATGCTACGTTCAAGCAACATCATACTTTGAATATCCCTGATTGCAAAGGCGCCGCAAGGGAAAAGCTCATTTTCAAAAAAAAAAAATTAGTAAAAATTTATAAAATTTCATGAACACACATTTTATAAAATAAAAAAATAAAGTATGGACAATGGAGCCGAAGTACTGCTATTAGGGTGAGATTTGTAGGGGGCATGGTTGCCCACTATTAACACATGTATTTACTTTTAAGCCACCATTTAAAATGTCTTTAGTCTTTAGCCACTGATTTAATAAACTTTAACTATCTGGACAAAAATACCCTTCTGCTCATGTCCTTAACTTTTGTACTTAACTTCAGGACTACGTGTCCTTAACTTTTGAACTTGTAACTCTAAGTTGAGGACTTCAAGGCTACATGTCCTTAACTTTTGAGCTTGTAAGTGTAAGTTAAGGACTGCTTGTCCTTAACTTTTGAACGTGTAACTATAAGTTAACTGTTTGTCCTTAACTTTTAAACTTGGAAGTCGAAGTTAATGACCTGTTGTCCTTAACTTTTGAACTTGTAAGTGTAAGTTAAGGGTTGTCTGTCCTTAACTTTTGAACTTGTAACTATAAGGTAAGGACTGCATGTCCTTAACTTTAGAACTTGTAATTGTAAGTTAAGGGCTGTCTATCCTTAACTTTTGAACTTGTGTCCTTAACGTTAGGACTTCAGGACTACAATTCCTTAACTTTTGAACTTGAAACTCTAAGTTTAGGACAATGTCCTTTTTACTTTTGAATTTAACTTTAGGACTTTAGGACTACATGTCCTTAACATAATTATCTTTGTCCTCAACTTTTTGGCCTTTTACCATGTTTTCCTACTTAACTGTTCTTTAAGAAAATCTATAAGTCACTTCTTTTAGAAAATCAAAAGTCACGTCCTCCCACGTCCGTGATTATTACGAGTGAAACCAAGCAATTCAACTCATGAAAACAGACACAAAAGAAAATGAGAGGCTTATAAAATTTATATGATTAATGCATTTCATTCTTCTGTTCAAAATTGGATTTCATATATGAAAATAATGGAAATAATCATACGGACCCAGAATGATTGCATAAGGAGAATGGGAGCTGTAAGGAATGGTCTGAAATGGGCATATTTCTGTTTGGGAAGGAAAGGGTAATAGTGCCTTTTCATATTAATTTTAATAGGCTAGTGACTACTTTTGCTCAGCATTAAAAATACTGGATAAAAAAGAAATACCACTTTAAAAAGGGGCTACCCCACACAATTTTACAGATTTGTACGCTTCACCATTTAAATACGGGATTTAATTAATTTTGTTTTTAGAGGGTACCAGATTGAAGTGTAACTATAATGATGCAACACCAAACTCTATTATATACGATTATTTTTCACTATCATATTTAAGGTGACTTTCTTTTTCTTTTTCTTTTATTGTGTTTACATTTGTCTTGAGCGGGATACAGTCTCTTTACTATCATAAGAGTGAGGATTAATTCTTCATACATAATATTCTTTTCAAATTCCACTGTGCGAGATTATACCGAGTAAGTTGTTATTATATATTTCGTTAGGGTTTTAAGTATATCAAATGCTTAAAAGAGGGTGAATCGAAAATGGAGGAAAATAAAAATTTTAAGTGAAAATTTAAGTTTTTCCTATTGATGAAGGAACATTGTCCCATATTGGAAGAGGAAGAGGTTTTTATGAGTATATAAGCAATTGTGTTTCTTCTAGCTCTCTTGAAGAGTTAAGAAGAAGGCAAGCCCTGTGTCGTCGTTGTCGCTCACTCGGATTCGGCTTCGGCTTCAATCTTATTGGATGGAAATGAAACGAGTTTTGGGAACTTTAGAACATACACAAGGCTTTGCTGTGCACTATAGTAAATATCCTGTGGTGATTGAGGGAAAATATGATGCAAATTGGTTCACCGGTTCAACTAATTCTAAGTCCACAGGTGGATATGCATTCACTATTGGTGGAGGAATTGTATCTTAAAAGTCGTCCAAGCAAACTTTACTGCCCGCTCTACAGTAGAAGTTGATCCATAGCCTTAGATAAAATCGGTCAAGAATTGAATGGCTTCGAAATTTCTTGGAAGACATTCCATTTTGGCCCAAACCGTTGGCACCAATATGCATATATTGTGATAGTCAAGCGGCATTTGGAAGGACTGGGAGCGTTATGTATAACGGTAAATCTCTTTGTATACGACGAAGACATAAAATCGTTAAACAATTATTCTATAGAGGAGTTATCACGATTGACTATGTAAAGTCAAATAATAATTTGTCGGATTCACTTACAAAAGGTTTAATTAGAGAGGTAGTTGAGAAATCATCAAGGGGAAAGAAACTATGGCCGAGAACAAGTCATAGTAGCGGTAACTCTACCTAGAAGATTTGAGATCCCAAGATCTGGGTTCAAGTAGATCGAACAAGTGTCATTTCTGATGGTTCAACATTGTCATCTAAACTTTTGGTCCATTCTCGTGATGAGACAATGTTCAGTACCAATGATAAAACATTAAGGCTTTTTAATAATTTCTAAATTTGATACGGAGGTATATCAAATAGTGAATCTATGGGATGACACGTTTATGAATCACTTATGTAAGTGTGAAGTGTGAGCCGCTTCAAAGAGAACTTTGTAAGGCCAGTTCTCTACACACTTATGAAACCAGGCGGTGTTCATGGCTGAAATGAACACAACAATGAGAACCGAAGACGATTAACGGTTGGTTGTGTGACTTATAGTTGTCTAGGTGTATACCAAAGT
Source organism: Nicotiana noctiflora (assembly GCA_032618575.1). Classification (NCBI taxonomy): domain Eukaryota; kingdom Viridiplantae; phylum Streptophyta; class Magnoliopsida; order Solanales; family Solanaceae; genus Nicotiana; species Nicotiana noctiflora. Next base: position 155,186 of record JASVEL010005154.1, on the reverse strand, counting down.
TTGACGGTTCAAAGATATCAAACCTACCAATTGACCGATTATATACGACATAAGTTCACTACAAAAAAGTTCAAAGGGAACCTACTTATCCGAATGCAATTAATTAATTATTGCTTGCAAATGACATAATTTTTCATACATACTTCCGTGATATAGACATTCCCCATTCATGTGGGGAAATGTTAGGGTTTTAAGTATATTAAATTCTTAAAAGAGGATGAATGAGAAATGAAGGGAAATGAAATTTTTAAGTGAAATTTTAAGATTCTCCCCTTGATGAAGGACCATTTGTCCCGTATTGCAAGAGGAAGATATTTTTTATAGGTATATAAATAATTGCTCTTCTCCTAGCTCTTAAAGAGTTGAGAAGAAGGCAAGCCTCGCGTCGTCGTCGTCGTCACTCGGCTCGACTTCGGCTTCGGATTCCTATTCGAATTTGGTCAAATGATCGATTGATTTATTAATTTTTTGGACCAAATTTATTTGTTTGTAGTAAAATATTAATAAATATTTGTTATGGCACTTTATTGTTGAGTAAATAGTCATTTATGTTAGCCGTTTTGCATAAACAACCATTCTGAAGAGTTGCACCTCTTCAGATTTCAGCCCAACTTTGGCTATAAATACAAGTCTATTCTCTCAGCATTCCCATACGATTTTATTAGTTTCTCTTCCTTCTTCTGTATACTTTTAACATCAAACAAAGCAAAAAGTAAGTGTAATTTGCTACCGAACTTTGTGTTCGCTGAAACACTGGGGTTTGAAGTACCACTACACCAATGTGTAATTCGTTCTATCCTGGGAGGAAATAATCCATAACCTTGGGTACTAGGAGGGGATTAAATTCCTTAAGGAAACACTGTGAATTCAGTGAACTCGAATTAACTCTTGTTTCTTTACATTTTCTATTTATATGTTATTCAAGTTTTTTCATAATTAGTGTATGGGTCAGAATGTGACCCACGACAATTAATAAAGATAACCGTATCTTGAACTAATCCATATTGATAAGAAGCATAACCACTAACTTATAACATGATTCTATTCTCATTCAGTAAGGGGGGAAAGGTACGGCCTACCCGCCTCCCCGTGGGGACGAAATCTCAACGTGATCACAGCCACTCATTTCCTACTCGTGGAGCTCACAACTATAAATATTAGAAGAATGAACCCACGAAAAGGGGGCTTCTTCTTCTTGACTATTCTCCAAAGAAAGAAAGAGAGAGAGAGCAGACAAGAAATACCCATCTCATGGGAAGATAAAACACCATTGTAAGGCTTTGAACCTATTCATGGAGAGGCAGACCAAATCAATATCATCAATAAAAGTTGACAATACTTCTTATCCTAATCTTAAATATTTATTATTATTTCTTTTACATGGTTCATGGATTATTATGAGTTGCTATGATTGACCCGTAACTCATGTATATTATTTTGTATTCATAAAGTGTATGATAACTTTTGAGTCAAACAATTTGGCGCCGTTTGTGGGGATTTCCTAGCAAAACCGCGTAGTTTTTCCCAGGACCAAAAGGAAGGAAGCAAAAAAAAAAGGAGAAGAACAACCCCGATCGAGCAAGCCAAAAGAGCATCTCAAACAAGGGGAAATCAAAAATCTCAAATCAAGATTCAAGTCCCCTCTCTCTCTCCGATCCTCGATAGTGCAAACAAAAAGAAGAAGCCCCCCCCTAAGGGAGGATCCCTATGAGGCACCCCCATACCCCCAATTCGGGCCCCGACGGGGAACAGACACAGAACTATCTCGAACCGAGAGCCACCTCAAAATAGACCACATGCCTCGATCAGCAGGACAGTTCACAAACTGCTCAAGGTCTCAAATCAAAACTAAGCAACGGAAAGACTTAGGCTATGCGCCTTCGCCAACAAGTTAACCTACGGTTTAACAAAGACTCAGGCTACGCGCCTTCGCTAATAAGTTCAACAACAGTTGAAGTAGGACTCAGGCTAAGTGCCTTCGCCTCCAAAATTGACAAAGTTCGACTACGGTTGAACAAAGACTCGGGCTATGCGCCTTTAACAAAAAGTTCAACAATAGTTGAACTAGGAATCGGGCTATGCACCTTCACCTCCAAAATGACAAGGTTCACCTACGGTTGAACAATGACTCAGGCTATGCGCCTTCACCAACAAGTTCAACAACAGTTGAACTGGGACTCAGGCTACACGCCTTCGCCTCCAAAATTGACAAAGTTCAACTATGGTTGAATAAAGACTCAGTCTATGCGCCTTCGCCAATAAGTTCAACAACAGTTGAACTGGGACTCAGGCTACGCGCCTTTGCCTCCAAAATTGACAAAGTTCAACTATGGTTGAACAAAGACTCAGGCTATGCGCCTTCGCTAATAAGTTCAACAATAGTTGAACTGGCACTCAGGCTACGCGCCTTCATCTCCAAAATTGACACAGTTCAACTACGGTTGAACAAAGATTCATGTTATGCACCTTCACCAATAAGTTCAATAATAATTGAACTTTGACTCAAGCTACGCGCATTCACCTCCAAAATTGACAAAGTTCAACTACGGTTGAACAAAGACTTAGGCTATGCGCTTTCGCAAATAAGTTCAACTACTATTGAACAAAGACTCAGTATACGCGCCTTCGCCTCCAAAATTGACAAAGTTCAACTACGGTTGAACAAAGACTTAGGCTATGCGCCTTCGCCAACAAGTTCAACAACAGTTGAACTGGGACTCAGGCTACGCGCCTTCACCTCCAAAATTGACAAAGTTCAACTACAATTGAACAAAGACTCAAGCTATGCGCCTTCACCAATAAGTTCAACTACGGTTGAACAAAGACTCAGTCTACACGTGTTCGACTCCAAAATTGACAAAGTTCAACTACGGTTGAACAAAGACTTAGGCTATGCGCCTTCGCCAATAAGTTCAACAACAGTTGAACTAGGACTCAGGCTACGCGCCTTCACCTCCAAAATTGACAAAGTTCAACTACGGTTGAACAAAGACTCAGGATATGCACCTTCGCCAATAAGTTCAACAACGGTTGAACAAAGACTCAAGCTACGCGCCTTCGCCTCCAAAATTGACAAAGTTCAACTACGATTGAATAAAGACTTAGGCTATGCACCTTCGCCAACAAGTTCAACAATAGTTGAACTGGGACTCAGGCTACGTGCCTTCACCTCCAAAATTGACAAAGTTCAACTACGATTGAACAAAGACTCAGGCTATGCGCCTTCGCCAATAAGTTCAACTACGGTTGAACCAAGACTCAGGCTACGCGCCTTCGCCTCCAAAATCTACGAAGTTCAACTACGGTTGAAAAAGACTCAGGCTATGCGCCTTCGCCAATAAGTTCAACAACAATTGAACTAGGACTGAGGCTATGCGCCTTCACCTCCAAAATTGACAAAGTTCAACTACAGTTGAACAAAGACTCAGGCTATGCGCCTTCGCAAATAAGTTCAACTATGGTTGAACAAGGACTCAGGCTACACGCTGTCACCTCCAAAATTAACAAAGTCCAACTACGGTTGAACAAAGACTCAGGCTATGCGCCTTCGCCAATAAGTTCAACAACAGTTGAACTGGGACTCAGGCTATGCGCCTTCGTCTCCAAAATTGACAAAGTTCAAATACGATTGAACAAATACTCAGGCTACACGCCTTCGCTTCCAAAATTAACAAATTTCAACTATCGTTGAACAAAGACTCAAGCTATGCGCTTCACCAATAAGTTCAACAATAGTTGAACTGGGACTCAGGCTACGCGCCTTCGCCTCCAAAATTGACAAAGTTCAACCACGGTTGAACAAAGACTCGGGCTATGCGCCTTCGCCAATAAGTTCAACAACAGTTGAACTGGGACTCAAGCTACATGCCTTCACCTCCAAAATTGACAAAGTTCAACTATGGTTGAACAAAGACTCAGGCTATACGCCTTCGCCAATAAGTTCAACTGGGACTTAGGCTACATGCATTTTCCAAAAAATTCTACTATGGTCGAACCAAGGCCCAGGTTACGCACCTTCTCCATCAAATCCAGTGATTTTGACCTCGCTCGTACCATAAAGCCAGGCGTTCTCACCCTCAAATTTAACAAGTTCAACCATAGCTGAACTAGAACTCAGATGGAGCTATTTCACCACTGAACTTGGCAAAAACTCAATCTCCAACGAATTAAGGCGCGGGGTCAGTACCCCCGCCGTTCAAGTAAGTACGCTTAACTCGAACTAAGATTAAATGGATATAAAGTTAGGCCCTGGATGGACTACAAGGCCACACTCTGTATCATCACGGCCAGTAGTCCAGTCGCGCCTAAACTGGGACTAAGGCTAAGGGCCACTACCACCAAGCAACAGTTTTGACTCGATCATCCCGAGTCGAAAAAGAAATGTCACCAATAATCAAAAAATAACTTGCCTACTGAGGTCAAACTCAAAGGCAGATCGCCCCTTCAGACACATGCAAAAAAAAACCCCAAAAGAGGAAAAGGGGGAGGCACAAAATAGATACAATGCAAATAACGGAAAGAAGATTTTGTTTATTCATAAAAATGATTGCGGGACATCCCCGCTTACACCCGGCCAAGGTCGGTTAATTAAAAAAAGAGAAGGAAAAAGAGAAAACACTTCTTTTTACTCGGCGCCATCCGCGTCCCCATCTACGCCATCGTCAGCCCCTGGCGTCGCTGCATCAAAACCACAATCCCTCCCGAGCCTTTTGGCGTGCCCCCTTGAAAGTAGCTTCGGTCACGACATCGGCCTCCCACAGACTCTTGTATCTCCTCGTCCTTCTGACGGAGCTACTCTTCAAGGGCGTTCACTCGGCCAAGCGTTTGTTGTGCTTGAAGCTCCCGCCTTGCCCGCCATAGCCTGAGTATCCCGCTTGAAAGTACCTATATGCCCCTTGAGGATCGCCTCCTTGAAAGTGGCAGTAGCCCTCACCAGCGACAGCTGGGACTCGCCGGCACGGCACCTCCTATAACGTTTTAGCCCTTGACGAGGCGTCATTCACCTGATGATTCAAGGCCGCAACTTCTCCCTCTAGTGCAGTCACCTTCCCGTTTAACTCTGATGTAGTTTTCGCTACCTTGGCCAGGCCCTGACATTTGCACTCGGCTATGGCCCTTCTCCCGGCCTCGAGCTCCTCGTCCTTCCAATGGAGCTGCTCCACAAGGGCACGCATCCGGCTAAGTGTTTGCTGTATTTAGAGCTCCCGCCTCGCCAATTCCTCAACCAGGGACGACTAAGGGGATCATTTCTCAAGCGCATGCTCATCTCCTGGCATCTGTCTTGGTAGCGACGGTACTTCTCCAACACCCGCAAAAACACCGCCGAGCGGACGTTAGCTCAGCGGATTCTATCCACCTTCAGCAAGTAGGACTTCAAAACAAAGGAAACGGTTAAAATAGAAAATAAAACAAGACAGAGAAGAAACAAACCAACATCCGATTACGTATCCTCAAGCCCATCACGACCACCTCGTTCCTTAATCCGATGTCTGTGACGTCATTCAGCAATGCGTTCTCAGTTTTCGAGCACAATAGTCCAAATTATGGCACCAAACTCAAGCCTTGGAGCAACAAATTTAAATCCATGGGGACCTCGATGAGGCATGACCTCCCCTCTGCGCGCATGATCGAATTTGTGAAGCCTTCTCGGAACATGCGGACGTCCTCGGGGTTCAAATCTGATTTAGATCCGAACCCTTCTCCTGCAGCATCTCCTCCTCCCCCCGACACAACCACCAATGGGGTTCTTGGTCCACCGGCCTCATCAACTGCTGAAAAACTTCCCCCCATCTCAACTACGGAAGTCACTAACTGAGTCGCCAAAGCGGCACTATCTTCATGGCCTAAGCCAGCTAGAGCAACCTCCACTATTTGTTTGCCCTCGAGGATAGGCGCCGCAGCCGTTACCCTCCTCTGCATCCACTGGAGGGGAGTCCACATTAATCACCATACGCGGAGCCGACATGTTTACTACGGGAGGAGCCGGTGTGAACATGACCATGCGCCTGATCAATGGCCTCTCCTCCTCCTCGCCCGAGGACGATTCATCCCTAGGGCGTACGGTCCCCGATGACCCTCATCCCGAAATGTGGCCTGTGGCGGAGAAGGAGCCGCTAAAGACTCAACAGATGCCGCCCTCGGTACGCGTTGCGGCACTGGTGCTGCAAGAAGCCAAGCGACTGCACCCGGCCACCGGAAGGCCAACTGAAGAGCATTGCCACGACTCACCCTCCCTATCACAGAAAAGCAAGGCCGGTAAACAAAGCCGAATAAAAACAAAGCGAAGGTAGAAATCAATTTCTCACCTATAGCAGGATTACGACCATGTCTCTCCCAGAAAGATGCCCATGTACGAATTCCTTCGGTACGAGGGAGCACGACTTCAACCCACCCGTGTATCCTTGCTAACGGAGCCGGTGGCGACCTTTTGGCTACAAAAGTGACAATGAGTCAACACTCACAAATGCGAGACATAGAAAAAAGGAAAAGGAAGAAAAAAGATTACATCAATAGAATAACTCACGTGCACGGTTCCAAGCCTCCCGGAACCTGTGTGGCACGCCACTAAATGCTTGGTCATGATATAAAAGAAGTGCTCGAAAGGGCGGGGGTCGACCTCATCGTCCAGCGCCGCAGTCAGGCCCCTTGACACACGAGGGCACGCTCGAAGCATGGTGCCACAGACTCGCTGGGTAGCGTAAAGGGTAAGCACATGCTGTAGCGTGGCCACCCTACCGGCTAGTTCACCGTACTTCAGGAACATCGCTAGTAACTTGTAGAGAGAAGGAGCTGACCCGGGCACATCCCGTAGTGACGATAAAAATCCGCCACTAACATGGTGAGTGGAATCCTGAACTCCAACCTGAAGGGATACGCGTAAAAGACACAGTATCCCCTACGGTCGGTGTGGACCCTCTCATCGCTTCTGGAAAAAACAATGTCTGCATAGGTCGGAATGACCCTCTACTCCCATAATTGGGCCATTCCAATCTCCTCCATTAGTAGGGCTTCATCCACCAGGTCCTCTCCATAATTAGCTATAAAATCAATCGCCGGACCTCCGGTCCGGGGAAGTATCTCGTCAACTGGCGAAGTTCCTCCAGTCTCTGCCTGCTCAGCATCTCCCATTGCCGGAAGTGGCCCTTCGATCGCTGGAGAATTGACCAGAACATCTATAGAGGAGCATCGCGCGAAGAACTACCTACCATTACTAATTTGTTTGAAGAGAAAGGAACAGAATTTAGTGGGCAAGATGAAGGTTATCACAATCAAGAAAAGAAAGGAGAAGGTGAATTTGGAGAATGAAAAAGATTCCTCAGAATCATTCTTAGATGAATAATGAAGTAATGAGAAACGAATGCCTCAACCCACCTTTATAGGCAACATAAATGGCTTTCGCAAAACCCAATAGACACCATTAACTGCATGACCAACCATCAAACAGTTCAGTTATACCGAGATGTGTGCCATTATGATGAGTACCACAAAGTGCCCCATCGGCCTTCTGGTGACGCCTTGTCGTTGAAACAATCGAAACGCCCTGTTGATACTGGAAGAATACACCGTATGTCCTCAAAACTCTAAACGCTATGAAAAACGTACCGCGTGCACGTTTATTTCCCTTGTCCACGTTGCATACGACCCGTCTCCCATCATCGACGGCAACTACGAACCCAAACAAATGCAAGGAATAGAACGTAACCAAATTCGGTCTCGCTCGAATTGTGTTAAAAATATCATACGTCTTCACCGAGAAGAGGTGCTCTATCCTGCTCACACGATGCCTCGATAATATGATGATATGACACCGTAAATTCTACAATATTCAGGCCGTTTCCAAAAAGAACGCAGTATCGGCCAGAGCAACGGCCGCCCTCCCTTATCTATGTTTTTCAAACCATAATTGACAAAGTCAGTTCATCAAGTTCGGCCGAAACACGATCTCGATAAACGGAGGGACTAACTGTATGGGTCAGAATCTAACTCCACGACAATTAATGAAGATAATCGTATCTTGAACTAATCCATAATTGATAAGAAGCATGACCACTAACTTATAACATGATTCTATTCTCATTCAGTTAGGGGGAAAAAGGTACGGCCTATCCGCCTCCCCATGGGGACGAAATCCCAACGTGGTCACGATCACTCATTTCCTACTCATGAAGCTCACAACTATAAATATTAGAAGAATGAACCCACGAAAAGGGGGCTTCTTCTTCTTGACTATTTTCCAAAGAAAGAAAGAGAGAGAGAGAGACAAACAAGAAATACCATCTCATGGGAAGATAAAACATCATTGTAAGGCTCTGAACCTCTTCATGGAGAGGTAGACCAAATCAATATCATCAATAAAAGTTGTCAATACTTCTTATCCTAATCTTGAGTATTTATTATTATTTCTTTCACATGGTTCATGGATTATTACGATTTGCTATGATTAACCGGTAACTCATGTATATTGTTTTGTATTCATAAAATGTTTGATAACTTTCGAGTCAAACAAATAGGTTACAAATACAAATTACTAACATATTTTAAGTCATTTTTACTTATATATAGAAAGCAACATACCAGCATTTTTTCTTCTTATATGTAGAATAAAAAATAATGACTATGGTCGACATAAACAAGAAAGGGAACAGGACAATAGAGTGTAGGAAGTGAATTCATGCACCCTTTTAATGGTTATTCATGAAAATAACAGTATGTATTATCACGTTAATCTTAAATAATTAATTAAATTATTTGATTTGACGTAAAGAGACCTTGGTCGTGTTTTGAATGGGTTGAAGAAGAAAGGCTTAAAAAGGATAACGAAATGGGTGGCCTCATATCAGCATATGTGAACTTATAGTAAAAATAGCAAGGTATAGCCAGTTTTCGCACTGATCAATTAAAAATAGTTACTATTTATCAAATTAATAAAAAATAACCACTATTTTACCGCAACAGAGACTGGTCCCGTATAATATACGAGAGTTTGGTGCATTTATGTACGTACTCAGCATATTATGTTGGACCGGTATACTTTCCTGACTCCTGTATAATATACGGGAGACTGGAGCACGGATGCTCAAAACTCCAGTATATTATACTGGACATTTATACTTGCTGGAACTCCCGTATATTATGTGGGGGTTCCAGCATAATTATACTTTAACTCCTGCATATTATACGGGAGTTCCAACATAGTTATCCTGGAACTCCCGTATAATACGCGAGAGTTCAAACATACTTATGCTGGAACTCCCGTATAATATGCGGACGTATTTTCCGGATTTTAAACAGTATTTTCGTTCAGATTTATCTTTACATAAAAAGTGGCTAAATTTCGATTACTTTTGAAACTGAGCTATTTTTGAATAACCAGTTATAAATTTGGCTATTTTTAAATTTCTACCGAGCTTATATGCTTATAGCTAGCTAGAAATTTTACACGGAAAATAATATGGGTTGGTCAATTTTGGAGAATAATTGAAAATTGATAATTAGTATGGAGTGATATTGAAAAAAAGTTTAGTATTTACAAAATTATTAAAAAATAGATAGTATTATTTTAGTTGAAACACAAAATGTTCAAGCATAATATGTTGGATATTGGAGCTATGGCGTATAAATTTTCGGCATATTATGTTGAAAGTCCAACGCATTATAAAATTTAGTTTATTATGCTTGAATGTCATATGTAAAAAATTCAAACTCCAGCATATTATGCTAAAATATTTTGCGAATTTTGAATGGTATTTTTTATTCAGATTTTATATTTACATGAAAACGTATCTAAATTTTAATTACTTTTAAAATTATGGCTATTTTTCAATTACCAAATTTATATTAGACTATTTCTGAGTTTTTCCCACAATTTTATATGTATGTTGTGGATTAATTGTAAATTTGTATAGTTTATTTATTCAATAAAAAAGATGAAAATACAAAAATCACAAAAATGGAAAAGAAAAAAAAAAGACAAAAATTCGGGTTTTGTTTCCTAACGAGAAACTTGTCGTACTACATAGTTTAACGACACAAATTACACAAGAAAAAAAATGTTCTAAGGCCAAACCATATCAACACAAATCTTTTGAGGTTCTTCAAATTCCTCTTCCTTACCAAAATAATTGTCAAAACTTGTTAAAACCCTTTTGCTGAAAATTGATTGAACTCCTTTTGTAGCCATAATAGCACAAGAATTGACAGCTGAAGTTGAAGAAGAAGCTGAAAATGAGGTTAGATAATCTGTATTTTCATGTTTAAGAAGCTCGGATAAGAGAAGAACTAGAGAAGCCATTGATATTCAACTTAAATATTTGATTTTCTGGCTGAATGTTTGTGTTCAGAATATATTTTTTGTTCAGAACTAGAGGTAATGAATAGAAGATATATTTGTGTAGACAGAAAACCAATTTATAAGCAAGAAATGTAGTTGAATAATATAAAGAAAAGTTGCAGCCCACTGGTTATTTGTTTCTCACAAATGGAAAAGTGACCAACTTGACTTAAATCTGTGTGAGACTTTAATACAAGAAAACTGGGGGCAAACTAAAGCAATTGGCAGAGAGGAAGAGAGGCGGATTTACAAAGAGAATTATGGGCCAAGTGAACTCATAACATCTCCATAAAATACGACAACGTTTTATTTTGTATCTCATCTAGTTGAATGAGACTCTTTTTATCTTACAAATTTATAGACTCCAATTTTACACTTCTAGGTTAAAAAACTGTGAGACATTGTATGAGACACAAAATAACATTTTTCATAAAATTAGATATCTTATATATATATTTTTTAAAATTGGTATAATATTAATCGTTGGCCCTCATGCTCTACGAATGCAGAATAGTGCACTTGGTTGAATGTTGAGTTATTTATCAAGAGGAATAGAGATTAATTTCTATTTAATATATATATTTTTTGAAATAGTGCACCATATACTAGAAATCTTAAATCCGACTCAGGAGAGGAGCGAGGTTATGTTGTTTTGAGTCCGAAACTGAAATGATGCCTTTTTTGGCACAAAATACGTTTATACAGTTTTTAAAAAAAATTACATTTCTAACTAAAACGCAGTATAATACTTCGATCTGCAGGGTGACTGGTACTTCGACTACCTCGTATCAGGTAAAGATAAGGGAGATGGTAGGCTTAGTAGGGCTCGAACCTACAATACCATTGTTATGAGCGGTACGTTTTAACCAATTAAACTATAAGCCCATACGGATCTCTACATACAATTCGCTCACTTCGGGAAGAGCGGACGGAAAGAGAAGGCCTTTGTCCTATCTGTTTGACTCATAAGATAACAAATACTTTACAAGCGAATACAATAAAATAAATCAAAGGTAAATCGTAATCGAAGATAATGAGACCTACAAATGTAATTATGTATTTTATTGCTTTTGATAGATTGAAGATTCGAGAGAGGAAGAAACAGAGGGAGAAAGAGAGAGAGAAAGCCTGTATTCCAAGAGACCGATCCCCTTTACAACATTGGGATCCTCCTTTATATAACAGGAGGACTCCTCTTGAAATAATAAAATAATACAGAGATTAGTCACGTGCCTTCGAGGAGACGACGAGGCTTGAGGGTACGTATTCACCCCGACATTTTCATGTCGTACCCTCGTTTCGTCTACTGCTTAGCCGTGTGTCGTTGCCACTATAGCGGGCAGAATTTGACCACATACAGTTAGTTCCTCCATTTGTTGGTGACGTAATGAAGTGCGTCACCGATGGACGGAACCGTGAACCTTGTTCTGGGAAAATTTTGACCATGTTAGGAGATGACGATGTGGAGAGATGATCATTTGAATCTGTTGATATATTGGCGCGCAATCCCTTCCTTAGAATGACATCACCATATGCATGCATCATTATTACGTGTGTTCCTGAGGAAGTGCAAAAGGTGTTTTGACGCTTGGTTTCCCATGCATGCTTGGGCCTTGCCTCTTTGATTTTGACGCTACCTAACCCTATAAATAGGGATAAGGTTTAATCCAACTTTAGATCATCTGCAAACATTTTTAGGCTATTTTGAGAAAACGCTTCCTTTTTACAAAAAACTCACTGCTTCCCTGAAAGTACGCACATGGGTGTGTAGTACATCGCTCCTCAATCGGAAACCATGACAAAACCTAAATGGGATAGCACTCCGGGGTATCATAATAACAAATCACCTGACATGCCGCCTCCGTCCGACGGTGATAAGGGAGAGAAAGGCGAGGATCTCACCCCTCTTACAATGGCTAACGTACTTCCGAAGCAACTCCTTGTTAGGAAGGACTTTCAACGGGGTTCTCCAGAACAACCTTGAAAAAAATCTGAGTTAACATAGGCTAATTTAGATACTCTTTGAGTGTTGTACGATATACCCGTTCACGTGGAGATGGTTTTAGCTGGAGCGGACTTCGCGGACACCCACAGGGGGGTACTATGCATTTTACGAATATCCTTTTTTGATCTGCTATGGCCTCCCCATTTTTTTATTGTGGAAGAGCTCTACTGTTTTTACAACATGTGTCCCACCCAACTCACTCCGTATAATCTAAAGGTATGTCAGATAATGTCTACGTACGTGGAGCTGGTTGGGTTGGAGGTCTCTGTCCATTACCTATTGCAGCTATTCAACGCCAGCTACATGAGGGGTACCATGTTACATCTAAAGAATCACGGCTCGAAGGGGTTGGTTGTACAAACCGACGATTGTGCTAACCGGGGCTATTGGCATAGATACTTCATTATCAAGACGGAGCATCTGGTGTCTAACCCCATCGGATTCCCTGAGAGGTGGAACTCGAAACATAAGTATTCCTATTTGTCGAGTCATTTGTCGTATACAACCTTAGCGGTTTCGATTATACCATCCTTATGATTTTTCAATTATTTATTTTGGAGCAATAACTCACGCTCCCCGGTTTATAACTTATATTAAGCAGTGGGTAGCTAGTTTGTTTCCCCTTGCGGAAGAAACTCGTACGTGGGCTGAGTTCCTTGAATGTTACGGTCCCGCAGGCCTTTCAGGTATTTCTTCGACTTTAATTATTCGCTTCCATAAACTTCGTTAGCTAAGTTATTTTCATTAACATGTCGAAGTGATCCTAAGAGGAAAGTGACGACGTATACCTCCGCCGGATCAGATATTGGTCAGAATACGCAGAAGACACTTTATGCATCTGTCAGGAAAGAGTTAAATGTAGCCTCTTTACATGAGGTTGCTCCTGTAGAGGTGGTTATGAGTGAGGCGAGGTCATCGACATCGTCTCCGCAGCCAGTAGAGGAGGCGAGAAACCTGAGGAGAGAAAAAGGCAGAGGCTCGTAATGGGTAAGGCGTTGGCAACTGGGGATAATGAGAGTGATGCGTCTCGCCAAACAATCAGACATGTCTTTATGGTCGACGCCATCCATTCGGGGAGGTCATCCAACCAAATAAGTGCTAATGTCGGTACCAGCTCGGCTCATTTCACCGAGGGTGGTTCATCACCTTTAGTTGGCGGTGCTACTAAGGGACCGACTATTAAGGCCGCCCACGGGGGTGTGGGCGAGATGACGGAAGGTCCTACTCACATGGAGATGACAGCAGACAGATTTGGCCGTCGCATCGCAATTTTGGGGGCTTACAATTTGTTACAGCGCAGCGAGTGGGCTACGCTAGAGATGACTCTACTATGTGCTGCCCCCGAGCGCGAGATGTTGAGCGCTATCAGTGATGTGGAGTTGTCTCGAAGGGTCGCTGGTATGGAATTACATGTAGCTTCTCTGTCCTTCCGTATGTCATGAAATTGATTTTGATGCGTACTAACTCACATGCATGTGTATATATGTATGTTTTTTTAGACCTTGGTTTTGGAAGTGGAGAGGAGGCGCCGTGTGGAGAAGAAAGCGACTGGTTTTGATAAAATGGTGAAGAAGTACAAACCTTATCGCTCCAAACATCAGGTGGACGCGAATCGTTTTCGGCAGGATCCAAAATTCTAGGTGTTCCGGGAAGGCCTCGAACAGAAGGAGGCACAATTGAGCCGCAGGGCGGCGGAGCTGGAGAAAATGAATCAGGAGCTAGTGAAAGATGTGGCTCGTAATAGCGAGCTGGACTCACTTCTCAAACTGAGGGAAGAGGAGTTGGAGCTCAGCCGTGGAGTAGTTGCAGAGGTAGCCGATTTCCATCGTAGGGTGGCAGCTCTATCATCTGAGCTCGATGTCCTCAAGTATACCACCCCACCACGGTCAGGGGACGTGGCTCGAGATGCTCACTATATGTGGGTATATGTAGAGGCCAAGTTGGACTTATATAAAAAGCTTCTCGTTGCGGAACGTGCCTTTGAGGAGGAAGTTTATGATCAGTTGCGCGAGGCTCATGCTGCCCGAGCAGCCTGCGGGTACAACTCCGACTCTCCTAATCGAGAAGGCTACGCTTTGGAGGATGTCAACCAGCTCGAGTCTGACCCATGGTTTAATGAGACTTACCGCCTTGGTGGCGATGGTCGAGAAGGCAAGCAAGCGGATGGTGATGGTAAAAATGGCGAGGCTCCTTAGGACTTGTATAGGTTTTACCTTCTTTTTTTTGTTCAGAATGTAATGGGAGCCCTTCATGGGACTAAATGTATATAGTTTTTGTCATATTGAAAAGATCATACTTTTGTTGCAATTCTTTTGTGTTGTTCTTTGTTGAAACGTTGTTTGTCACCGTCGATCTTGGTCGACATTCGTCTACTTTGGCCTTAGCAGATAAAATGTAACTTCGACTGTCTTTGAAGTGTAATCCTTTGTCGTCGCGCGTGGTTGACGTTCACTGATGATGGCCTTTGGCCCATAGGATGTAACTTCAACTGTTGTTGAAGTGTTATCCGTCGTCATCGAGCGGGATCGACGTTAGTTGGCGGTGGCCTTTGGCCCGTAGGGTGTAACTTCAACTGTTGTTGAAGTGTTATCCCTCATCGTCGAGAGGGATCAACGTTAGTTGGCGGTGGACTTTGGCCCATAGGACGTAACTTCAACTGTTGTTGAATTGTTATCCCTCATCGTCGAGAGGGATCAACATTTGCTGGCTATGGCCTTTTCCCCAAAGTATGTAACTTTAACTATTATTGAAGTGTTATCCATCATCGTTGAGTGGGGTAGACGTCTGTTTACACTGGCCTTAATTGGCGGTGGCCTTTGGCCCATAGGACATAACTTCAACTGTTGTTGAAGTGTTATCCCTCGTTGTCGAAAGGGATCGATGTTTACTAGCGATGGATTTTGGCCCAAATGATGTAACTTTAAGTATTGTTGAAGTGCTATTCATCATCATCGAGCGGGGTCGACGTTTGTTTACATCGGCCTTAGCCGATAAGATGTAGCTTCGACTGTCGTCGAAGTGTTAACCATCATCGTCGAGCGGGGTCGTTGTTTGTTTATGTTGGCCTTAACCGATAGGATGTAGCTTCGACTATCGAAGTATTAACCGTCATCCTCGAGCGGGGTCGATGTTTGTCTACATTGGCCTTAGCCAATAGGATGTAGCTTTGACTGTCATCAAAGTGTTAACTGTCATCGTCGAGCAGGGTTGACGTTTACTAGCGATGGACTTAGCAGATAGAATATAGCTTCGACTATCATCGAAGTGCTATCCGTCGTCTTCGACCATGGTCGACGTTAATTGGTGATGACCATAGCCGCTACATGGTGGAGAAGGTGGCCTTAGCCATTTACATAATGGAGAAGGTGGCCTTAACCACTTACATAATGGAGAAGGTGGCCTTAGCCGCTTACATAATGGACAAGGTGGCCTTAGCCGCTTACATAATGGAGATTCAACTAGGCTAGTCCCTTTATTATATTGGCCTGGAGAAAATGTCGAGTGGCCTGTATGGTAAACCTGTCTCTGTATGCCCACGGGTGTCCCCTTCGTCGCCTCATTGAAAACCTCCCCGAGAAAACCCAATTCAGACAATCCTCGGGTAAGGGAAAAATAGTACGACTTGGGAGACGCCCTTCAAAAATGGAAGTACTTGAGATGGGTGACATTCTAGTTGTTTTGGAGTGTTTTTCCTTCCATTGTTTCCAACTGGAATGCTCCTTTGCCTGCATCTGATGTGATTTTATATGGCCCGCTCCAGTTGGTGCCCAGTTTCCCTTTGCATGTGTCTTTTGACGCGAAAGTTTTGGCTTTGAGGACGTAGTCTCCTACTTTGAGTGGTTGTATTTTGGATTTTTTGTTGTAATACCTTTTGACCTGTTGCTTTTGAGCTGTCATTCTTATGTGGCCCATATCTCTTTGTTCTTCGATCTCATTGAGGTCTTGCAGTCTATCCATGTCATTGTTTGCTCCACTGGTATGTGAATATCTCAGGCTTGGTTCTCCAATTTTAACCCGTATAACCGCATCGGTTCCGTAGACCAGCGAGTATGGTGTTTCTTCCGTGCTGGATTTGAACACTGTCCGATACGCCCACATTACTTCTGGTAGTAACTCGGGCCAGAGCCCTTTGGCTTCCTCGAGTTTCTTTTTCATTATGTTCAATATTATTTTGTTAGAGGATTCTGCTTGGCCGTTGTCGGCGGGATGGTATGGCGTGGAGAGTATTTGTTTGATGTGCCATTTATCAAACAACTCCGTTATCTTGTTGCCGATGAATTGGGGGACGTTGTCGCAGCTGATTTCTTTGGGGATGCCGAAACGACATATGATGTTTTTGCATATGAAGGGGATGACTTCCTGTTCGCGTATTTGGGCGTACGCACCTGCTTCCACCCACTTGGAGAAATAGTCAGTCAAAACTAACCGAAACCGTACCTTTCTTCGCCTTGCTAGCAGGGGACCGATTATGTCCGTTCCCCATCTAATGAAAGGCCATGGTGATATTACTGAGTGGATGGGTGTGAGCACGTGATTTTTACCCTATATATGAGTTATTCCCATAAAATTCAAAATAAATAATTTTTCCTTGTTTTTTTTTACAATTTTGCGTATTAATTAGTTGCATGAAAATTCATATAAAAAATACAAAAAATATGCATTTGCATTTAGGAATTTAATTTCACATTTTTTAGTATTAATGTTTTTTAGAACAAAATGTAAAGAAAATAACAAAAATGGCCCATCTTGCATTTTTAGTTTAAATATGTTTTAGTTTGCATTTTTACTAATGGATAGGAAATAGATTTTAGTGTCAAGCATTTTAATAAAATTAGAAAAAATAACTAAAAAAAATTATAAAATAAATAAAATAAGTGGGCTATCTTAGTAAGAGACCTGAATTGGGCCATTTTTCTTAATTTTCCCTGGCCCAAATACCCAAAACCCATCAATTAGCCCATACCCTTCCCATTAAAACCTAGACTTAGACCTATAAAAATACCTAGACCTAACACAATAAAGAAAGGGGATACAACTCTAGGATCAACAGCCGCATCAATTGAAGGGGATCCTTCAGCCGCAAAGAGAGATCAGTTGAAGAACACACATTCAAAAGAGGGGTCAATGTGACATTCTCTTTAAAACTTTGGGCGTTTTCTTGCAAGTAAAATCTCCAGGGAATCCCTGCTTTATAAGCTGAGGTATTGTCAATTGTGGATTGGAGATATCGTCCCTACGAATAAGTTAGTGAGTTTCGTACTCTTTTTGCGTCCACAAAAAATTCTGCGGAAGAGGTCTCCGTATCCATTATTTTCTTGTGGATTGCTGCCGTTTAGTTTCGTATAGTTTGCGTTGGATTTTTCGCTGCCGGATTCTTTTGTACATAAAGGTTCACTCTCTCTTTTTGTCTATTTTTAATAGTATTATTTTAATGGTGCATGAATAACAAATTTAATTAAGAGATGTGCTTCTTGATATTGCTCTGTAGCAAGTATTTATTGTGACGTCATGAGCATATGTATGACCGAAGGATTTGTGCACAGTGTTATTGATTCTTAACTTTTAGTTGGCTGATTAGTTTTGGCCAATGGACTCAAGCATGCAGTTGTCAGTAGAATGATTATCTAGACATGAGGATGATCACGCCATTGCGAAAATATTGGCGGAAGAAGAAGAACAAAATGCTACGGGTACGGTTCCCGTGACGTAGTTGTGGTATTAAGTTTTGAATTAGCTTTAAAATATGCATATCTTTAATTCATTTAGTGGAGTAAATTCGAGGCGTGCCATTAGCAAATTTCATGGCCCTCGCAAAGTACAAACGCGAAATTACTTTAGGCGCGTTAGTTAACAATAATACCTTCCTAATCACGGGTGCGCATTTATGTGACCCAAATCTTACTCTCGGCGAAACTGAAATACATTAAAGTCACAGGCGTACTGGTTGCGGTGTGACTCGAAATGTGTTTTCGTGACGTCGCAATTCTTCTAAAATTGAAAAGCGGAACATAATAGCACATAGTTAAAATATATAAAGAAATCAGATAAAAGCAAAAATTGTAGTTGAGCGACCGTGCTAAAACCACGGAATCCGGGAGTGCCTAACACCTTCTCCCGGGTTAACAGAATTCCTTATCGAGGTTTTTAGTTTCGCAAACTGTATTATAGAGTCATAAATTTCCTCGGTTCGGGATTCAACCGGTGACTTGGGACACCATTATTTTCCCAAGTGGCGACTCTGAATAATTAAATAAATTGATCCCGTTCCGACTGTCCTTCAAGTGGAAAAACTCCTTCCCTGATTATTATTACATCTCTTCTCGGGGTGTAGTATTAAACAGTAGCATATTTACGTTTTATGTATGTGCGGTGAAAAAAAGGAGGTGTGACAGCTCTGGCGACTCTGCTGGGGAGAAGTAACCGGAACTTCGGTTCAGGGTTTAAGAATTCGAGCTCAGTTGAAATTGCTGTTTTTGTTTATATGTGATTCTTTTATATGTTTTGATTAATGTGCTACATGTTTACCGCTTTGATATTGCGTGAACTGTATATAGAAAATTGTGCCGAAAATCCTTCTCTTCTTACCTCCGGGGATGTGCTTACTGGTTGAGACTCCCCTTTCTGTTAGTGTCAATACCAAAAATAAGAAAAAAGAGGCCGGATAAGTTACAAAGCCGATTGACTCCGCGGGTCACCGGTACGTAGCCCCTCCTCGATCTGAGTTGTCCGCTCGGGTACACGGTCTAGTACCATTGAAAACATCAGGATATTGAGCCTAGATTTAGGACGTTTATTTGCATCATATCTGACTTAGGGGACTCAACACAGGGGTTGGGTCCGCCTAGGACAGGTGACCCGGTTATCAAAAGACCGAGCATGTTATATGTTGCATTTATTTGTTCTAGATTGTTATTGGCTAAATTCCTGAAAAACAAAAAGAGAGGAAATTTTAGAATAGAAAAAATATCGAAATATCGACGAAACGCTGTCGAAAGTTTGAAAAGAAAATTTGAAAAATAGGTAGAACAATTTTGTTGAAATAATTGGTCAAATAATCTGACCGAACTACGCAGGTTTGATTCTCGCCATTAGGTGGGATGCGTAGGCAACCCTCATCGGGTCCAACCACCCCTTTCAAAAAAAAAAATGTCGAATTGTAATTTTCAATAAATCGAAGTGACGCTGTTTTTGAAAATAGCCGAATGTTCCGAAAGGACACCGGAAGGTTATTTTTTGCAAAAATAGCCACTTTGAATCATTTTTAATAATTTGCGGGCACGACCTTGAAATATTCCTTGTGGAAATATTGCAAGGCCATAGCCGCAAAATCAAGTCCGGGTTCACACCCTTTTTGCAAAAATAACCAAAAAATGTCAAATTTTTGATTTTGTTATAAATAAGTCGGGTGATGCTATTCTTGCTTAAAATAAGCCGAATGTCCCTCAAAAGGACGCCGGAAGGCCGTTTTTGCAAGAATAGCCACTTTGAGTCATTTGTAAATAATTTTGGACACAGCCTTGAAATATTCCCTCGCGGAAATGTTGAAAGGCTGTATCCGTAAAATTAAGTTTGAGTCATCGCTCAACTTTTCAAAAAAATATCCACCCTGTCAAATAAGCCATTACATGGCCGGAATTTTGCTGAAATAGCCACATTTTTGCATTTTAACTTCCTCAGTCTTGTGTTGGCCTGTGTCGGTGCTGAACGATGCCCCAAAGGCCCCAGGATAAAAATTTTGAATTTGCATCTTCTTAAATAAAATTTTGCAAAAAGAGCCACTTTGTCTAAATAAGCCATTACATGACCAATTTATGAAAAATAGTCTTGTGTTGGTTTATGGTGATGCCGAACGATGCCCCATGAGCCACAGGATAAAAAAAAAAATTTATTTTATCTTTCTTAAATAAATTTTGCAAAAATAGCCAGTTGCCAAATAAGCCATTATGTGGCCAATTTTGTAGAAATAGTCATAATTAACACCACAAATATTCTTATTCTTGTAGAAATCTCCTACACAAGTTTGTAGTTGGAGTCGGCTTCTATAATTTTCCTTCAAAGAAAAAGAAAAAAAAATCAAAAAAATCAAATAAACATCTCTTTATTTCTTGCATTAATTTGCAAGAACTACGCTCGGTCTGATTCATGCGGGGTCATGATACGTAGGCAATCCACATAGGATTCGACCATTTCCATAACCAAAAAAAAATGAAAAAAAAAACTACAAAAGGAAAAAAAAGAAAATGAAAAAAAAACCACAAAAAGGGAAAAAGAAAAGAAAATAGCAGGAAAAAAAAAAGAGAGAAATCAATAAGCGGAATACCTTAACGCTAACATGATAGTTTCGTTTTGTTAATCCAGAAAGTTGAGGTGGTTGGTTGTGGTAAACAAGATCCAAGGAAAATGATATCTGACATTGGAGCTGCTACGAGTGCTCAAGAGACTCAGGGCCAGAGAATTCAACAAGGGTCTACTGTGGTTGAGGAAAATAGAACACTGAAACAACAAATGACCAAAATGCGTCAAGCATGGGCCAATGGCCGGGGACAGCCTTCTCATGAGTCGCAATTTGCTATACAGCAAGAACGAGACCACTTTCTCGTACTCGTTTGACCTTCCTGCAAACATTGAGAAGCCTACCCGAAAGAAGGTACAGGAAGAAATGGCCCAAAGATTGAAGAGATTATAACAACGGCTGAAAAACACGCAAGAAATGGCAGGTCAAAAGAGTGTTGCCTTCAGAGATCTATGTATGTTCCCCGATGCTCACTTACCGCCTGGTTTCAAGATTCCCAAATTGGAAAAGTATGATGGACGGGGAAACCCCATAGCCCACCTGAAAAGGTATTGCAACCAATTGAGAGGCATGGGAAGAAATGAAGAATTACTTATGGCTTATTTTGGGGAAAGCCTCTCGGGAGTAGCATCTGAATGGTTTTGGGATCAAGATGCATCTGGTTGGCACGTTTGGGATGACATGGCACGGGCCTTTGTCAAACAGTTCCAATACAATATTGACGTCACCCCAAACCGCATTTCCCTTTCTAAACTGAAAAAGAAACCAACCGAAAGTTTCAGGGAATATGCCATCAAATGGAGAGAGCAGGCAGCGAGAGCTAAGCCACCCATGAATGATCACGAGTTGGCCACTATTTTTCCTTCAGGCTCAAGAGCCGGATTACTTTCAAAACATGATATCTACAGTTGGTCAATCCTTTGAAGAAATAATCAAAATGGGAGAAATGGTGGAGGACGGTCTTAAGACCGGCAAAATTATAAGTCAAGCAGCTCTCAAAGATGCGGCTCAGGATGTCCAAAGTGAATTCAGTGATGTGAATGGGAGGGATGACGAAATCATGATGACATCAGGGTCGAGAAGAGGTCCTATGAGAACATCTCGAAGGTATATGCAACCTCATCAACTTTTCCATGACCCTCTTAAACATTACTACCCGCCTCAGAACCCTCCATACTCTGTTGATCTAGTCCAGTATGTTGCTCAATCCTCAAAACACCCAAGGAAGCGAGCCCGAACATCACAAAATCTTTACCAGCCACCGCAAAATTTTCAAATACCTTATAACCCACATCCAAGCCAGGGGTATGGAAAGGAACAGAAGCTGAAAGATAATTTTACACCAATAGAAGAGTCCTATGCAAGCTTGTTTGAGAAGTTAAAACGACATGGCATAATTGCACCCGTCCCTCCAAATCGGGTGGACCGACGTGCGAGAAGTTTTGACTCATCCAAAAGGTGTGAATACCACTCCAATGCCCTGGGGCACGATGTTGAAAGTTGTCGGGATTTGAAAAGAGAGATAGAAAGAATGATTCAGGAAGGAATAATTGCGGTCCAAGGCGGTGGCATCCATAACATTGCACAGAATCCTTTACTTGCACATAACGGAGCACATTTTGTGGGAATGATGCCCGGTGACGTGGGTGATGAAAATCTTCTTGGGAGGTCAACTGAAGTTGAAGATATTGAAACAGAAAGTGATCTTGGCAACATTAATGCAGAATTTAGTGGCTAGGATGCCATGCTTCTCAATTGGGAAGGCGCTCCGTCTCTTGGAGTTTTGGTGGTATATTTTGGTGTCATCTCTTTTGCTCGGGTTATTTCAGGGTTGTAGTCCGGACGTTGTCTTGAGAGTCAAAACCCTTTTGTCTTCGCTTTGTTTAGTAATAAAAATTGTTTAGTGCTGTTTAGGTTTGTAATTCTAGTGTAGTCTGTTCGTTTTGTTGTTCGTCTTGTTGTTTCAACCCATGAGTTTAATACAACTCTCCATTTCCCGTCATTCCTAGTCATTTCATTTCTAGTCACTTTAGAATTGTTCTCATATCTGATTTTAGCAACATGACATGCACATAATTCTCGGCTTGATTTTAAAAGTCAATGAAACAATGTTGAAGATGTAATGATACTCGTAAGAAACAAAACTTGTCGGAATGCCGTGAAACCCGAATCAAGTGAATACTGGGGGAAAGCAGAACGAAAAGAAATGCTTTGGAAATGCATCAACGGTTTAAAGCCAAAGGCAAAAGTACCCCAAGGCTAAAGGAACCATTCGTGGTATCGAGATTGTTGCCCAATGGCACTGAGAGTCGTCAAGGCAAATATGTGAATCAATCAAAGGTGTTTAACTGTGTAGTTTGTACTTGGTAGGTTTTGAAGATTGGAATAACGAAGGCATTTTATTCGGCTATCCAAACACTTCGTCAATTGCTTCCCCTTTGATCCATACTATATTTTCTTTCATACCCTTCTTTCGGAATCAACAACAAAAATTGAGGATTTAGCGGGGAAATCAAATGGAGAAACAAAAGAAAAAGAGAAAAGAAAAAAAAAAGAAAAGAAAAGAAAGAAAAATGCAATACAAGAAAGAAAATCGGGAGAAGTCAAGATGCAACAATGAATACGGACGTAGTCCGAACTACGTTTGACTTGATCCCGAAAGGGTACGTAGGCAGCCTCACTGAGGTTCAGTCACAATAAAGAAAAAATCCAAAAAAATCCCCCAAGAAGGAAACTGGGGCAGAAGTTATGGTT
The DNA here is from genome assembly GCA_032618575.1 of Nicotiana noctiflora. NCBI lineage: Eukaryota > Viridiplantae > Streptophyta > Magnoliopsida > Solanales > Solanaceae > Nicotiana > Nicotiana noctiflora. Next base: position 131,804 of record JASVEL010005154.1, on the reverse strand, counting down.
GTTGAATAAATAAGATTCCGAAAGTTGTAATTTTAACCTACGATGAAATATTTTTGAGCCTTTATATCATTTTTTCTATATCACATCCAAAAGCCTGCATTACGGTCCAAAGGAAGACCTTCCGACCAATCTTCAAGAAATGCCGAGTCAAACGAGCAAAGGTGAATGGGCAACACTCAAGTCTGAACAAAGGAGAGTGAAGAATTCAAGATGATGAGAACCACCACGAGACTCCAAGATGAGAGAAATCAAAATGAGAGAGTCTTATCGGTGAAAACCCGCACGGGCACCATAAGGCGACGATGAGTCGAGCGAAAGAAAGAGCAAATGAGAGAGGCTTGATGGTGAAAACCCTATGGGCACTACAAGTCGATTCAGGAAATGAAATGCTGAAGACCAGTTTCACGGCAGAAATTGCATCAAGAGTTGAGCATCAGATTTGTTATACAGAGAAGGCTAAAAGTGCATGTCAAGGTCGCTAGAGTGGGTATTCACAACCGATAGGTCATTTTTCTGTAGGTTTCTTGTTAGGAATTGTATTTTCCCTTCTCTCTATTCTTCACACCTTGTTTTACCCTCCCTCTTATCGAGTTAGTCGGGTCATAACAAGTATAGAAATGATTTCAAAAATTGCCACCAAGCTTTCCAATTGCACAAGATGGGATTTGGCCAACACGACAATTGTCGTAAGTCAGGAAAAGACAAGGCCGGTGCTTTAAGCCAAAAGAGCAACATGTGCAATGGAGCGGGCAACAATAAAAATGTTTGGGGTTCATGCAAGACACAAAGGTCGGCAAAGAGCCAATTCGGGAACAATATAATAAATGGAAACATTGGGTTTGAACAGAGAAAGGTATATATTCTCACAAAGGGAAGAGTCAGTCAAGAAACACCCAAGGTTGTCAAATGAAGTCATCAAAGGAATCGAGATCGAAGTTTGTGGGATCCGTCAAGAAAGGAACAACATACATGCCGTAAGGAAGGCGGGTTTTGAACAAAGAAAGAATGAAAATGGATAGTCGGTGAACAGGCCAAGAATTCAATTGGAAAGCAAGTACAAGGCCACAACCAACCACCGCATTTTAAACTGACGGAGTTTTCTTTGCTTTGAAACAGGAGCAAAAGATATTGTCAAACTGGGGCAAAAAAAAAAATTGTCATCGGATAGTCATCCGAAGAGCATGAAGGTGAATACAATTGTTTTTGAAGATTGGACAATTCAAGTTGAAAGGTAAATAAACAAGTATCGGAGAATGATACAATCTTAGCCTATTGAAACTTTCTCCTAAGACAAAAGTCTTAGTCTGATGAATTTTTCACCTAAGATGAATTGGATAAAATCTTAGTCTGTTGAATCTTTCTCCCAAGATAAAAGTCTTGGTTTGATGAATTTTTCACCTAAGATGAAACGAAAGAATCATAGTGTGTTGAAACTTTCTCCTAAGATGAAATCTTAGTCTGATGAATTTTTCACCTAAGATAAAAGTAGAAGTTGGAAAAGGAAATGAAGGCATAATTTGAAACGAAAAGGAAAGGCATAATTTGAAAGGAAAAATCAGAAGTTGGAAAAGAAAGAAAGGAAAGAAGTCGAAAAAGAAAGGAAAGATTTTTGAAATTGAAAGACTTAAGAAAGTCTGAATTGTAAATATACCCAGTCCGAAGAGTTATCTCCTGGAGTCGTAATCTCAGTCCGATGGAAATTCCTCCTGAGATAACACAGAAAATAGACCCAGTCTGATGAATTATCTCCTGGAGTCATAAACTCAGTCCGATGGATAATCCTCCCGAGATTACATTGAAATGGACATAGTCCAGTGAGAATCAAAATCTTAGTCTGTTGAAACTTTCTCCTAAGATTAAATGTCTTAGTCTGATGAATTTTTCACCTAAGATAACCTTCATTCACAAGGTAACACAAAAGTTTTTTTATTTCGCATTGCACGTTTAATTTCTGTTAGGCGCCCACCTTCAAACACGGGAATACTTTTCTGCATCGCATTGCACGTTTAATTTCTATTAGGCGCCCACCTTCAAACACGGGAATACTTTTTTGCATCGCATTGCACGTTTAATTTCCGTTAGGCGCCCACCTTCAAACACGGGAATACATTTCTGCATCGCATTTGCATGTTTAATTTCTGTTAGGCGCCCACCTTCTAACACGGGAATACTTTTCTGCATCGCATTGCACGTTTAATTTCTATTAGGCGCCCACCTTCTAACACGGGAATATTTTTCTGCATTTCATTTCATACATGTCTGCATTTAAAAAGAAAAACAAGAAAAAAAATGAAATTCTGACATTCAATAACATGATGTGCCCAGTCACCATACTGGGGCAGAAAAATCTTTCTTTGGTTGTTTATTTTGTCACAAGCATGGGTCCACCTGGAGAATGGACGAATACTTCATATTGAAGAATGTTTGAACAAGTCAAGGCAAGAACAAGAATGCCAGTGAAGAAAAGTTAAACAAGTCGAGGCAATAACAAGAATGCCAGTGAAAGAGAAATACAAGTCAAGGCTCAGCAACTAGGAGCCCACCTGAAATCATGGGCACTATATGTCCGGACTTGATCCAAAAGCCGAAGAAGATTGAACCAACACCTGCGGCTAACAAGCATCAAGATTCAGATCAGGGTCCGCCTGAAGCACCAACCAACTCAAGATCAAGCTTCAGAAGACTCATAGATAGGAATTTTGTAACTCGTAGCTGATAGGTTTAGTTAGTCTTTTTCAATTTTGATGTAATAACGGAACAGCGGACCGGAGCCACGGACGGAACCTCGACTCTCAACCTCGATACTCCATCACTCCCGTACTGACCTAATTCCTGTTTAGCCCAGGATATGTAGGCAACCTCAGAAGCAGGGTGCGGTCAAAGCTTTTCAAAATGCTTCACAACGGAATACTCGAACGGGTAAAAATCTTTCATAGTTGCTCACTTATCTTTGCACTGAAACTCTTCGTGTTCCCGAGCAAAGAGGGGCAGCTGTGAGCACGTGATTTTTACCCTATATATGAGTTATTCCCATAAAATTCAAAATAAACAATTTTTCCTTATTTGTTTTACAATTTTGCGTATTAATTAGTTGCATGAAAATTCATATAAAAAATACAAAAAATATGCATTTGCATTTAGGAATTTAATTTCACATTTTTTAGTATCAATTTTTTTTGGAACAAAATGTAAAGAAAATAACAAAAATGGTCCATCTTGCATTTTTAGTTTAAATATGTTTTAGTTTGCATTTTTACTAATGGATAGGAAATAGATTTTAGTGTCAAGAATTTTAATAAATTAGAAAAAATAACTAAAAACAATTATAAAATAAATAAAATAAGTGGGCTATCTTAGTAAGAGACCTCAATTGGGCCATTTTTCTTAATTTTCCCTGGCCCAAATACCCAAAACCCATCAATTAGCCCATACCCTTCCCATTAAAACCTAGACTTAGACCTATAAAAATACCTAGACCTAACACAATAAAAAAGGGGGATACAACTCTAGGATCAACAGCCGCAACAATTGAAGGGGATCCTTCAGCCGCAAAGAGAGATCAGTTGAAGAACACACATTCAAAAGGGGGGTCAATGTGACATTCTCTTTAAAACTTTGAGCGTTTTCTTGCAAGTAAAATCTCCAGGGAATCCCTGCTTTATAAGCTGAGGTATTGTCAATTGTGGATTGGAGATACCGTCCCTAAGAAGAAGTTAGTGAGTTTCGTACTCTTTTTGCGTCCACAAAAAATTCTGCGGAAGAGGTCTCCGTATCCATTGTTTTCTCGTGGATTGCTGCCGTTTAGTTTTGTACAGTTTGCGTTGGATTTTTCGCTGCCGGATTCTTTTGTACATAAAGGTTCACTCTCTCTTTTTTTCTATTGTTAATAGTATTATTTTAATGGTGCATGAATAGCAAATTTAATTAAGAGATGTGCTTCCTGATATTGCTCTGTAGCAAGTATTTGTTGTGACGTCATGAGCATATGTACGACCGAAGGATTTGTGCGCAGTGTTATTGATTCTTAGCTTTTAGTTGGCTGATTAGTTTTGGCCAATGGACTCAAGCATGCGGTTGTCAGTAGAATGCTTATCCAGAGATGAGGATGATCAAGCCATTGCGAAAATATTGGCGGAAGAAGAAGAACAAAATGCTACGGGTACGGTTCCCGTGACGTAGTTGTGGTATTAAGTTTCGAATTAGCTTTAAAATATGCATATCTTTAATTCATTTAGTGGAGTAAATTCGAGGCGTGTCATTAGCAAATTTCATGGACCTCGCAAAGTACAAACGCGAAATTACTTTAGGCGCGTTAGTTAACAATAATACCTTCCTAATCACGGGTGCGCATTTGTGTGACCCAAATCTTACTCCCGGCGAAACCGAAATACGTTAAAGTCACAGGCGTACTGGTTGCGGTGTGACTCGAAATGTGTTTTCGCGACGTCGTAATTCTTCTAAAATTGAAAAAGTGGAACATAATAGCACATAGTTAAAATATGTAAAGAAATCAGATAAAAGCAAAAATTGCAGTTGAGCGACCGTGCTAAAACCACAGAGTCCGGGAGTGCCTAACACCTTCTCCCGGGTTAACAGAATTCCTTATCCAGGTTTCTAGTTTCGCGGACTGTAATACAGAGTCAATCTTTTCCTCGATTCGGGATTCAACCGGTGACTTGGGACACCATTATTTTCCCAAGTGGCGACTCGAAATTAAATGAATTGATCCTGTTTCGATTGTCCTTTAATTGGAGAAACTCCCTTGCGCCCTGATTATTATTACATCTCTTCTCGGGGTGTAGTATTAAACAGTGGCACATTTACGTTTTTATGTATGTGCGGTGAAAAAAAGGAGGTGTGACAATGGGCTCTCCGGGCTGATGTATCATAAGAGCATACTTTTGGCACTGTTCGCACATACGCGCATACTCTGCTGCCTCTTTTTTCATTATGGGCCAGTAGTACCCGACTCCGATGATGTAAAGGACGAGGGCATGATTACCGATATACGTGCCACAGTGGACCTCATGTACCTCTTCGAGTACTTGCCTCATTTGGTGCGGCCCTATGCACTTAGCGAGGGTCCCACCAAACATTCTTTTGTAGAGATCGTGATTTATTAGGCAGTATCGGGCAGCTTGTATGCGAAGCTTTTTGGCTGCTTATTTGTCGAGTGGGAGTGTCCCATCCCGCAGATTGGAGATAAACTGATTGCGCAAGTCCCAAGTTAGATTTAAAGAGAGTACCTTAGTGTGATATATGGCCGAGTGTAGGAGGGTGACAATATTTTCCTTTTTGATGTTATTGGTGGCTGCGGCCAATTTTGCTAGGCTGTCTACTTCGACGTTCTGTTCCCTAGGGATTTATTCTAGGTGGCACTCGTCGAACTCGAGCATCAACTTGTGAATTTCTGATTGATATTTCTGCAGTCTCTATTCCTTGATCTGGTAAGTCCCGTTGACCTGATTCACCACGAGTTGGGAATTGCAATAGAGGATGAGTTGTCGAGCTTCATACTTGATGGCTAGGCTCAGACCTTCAATGACAGCCTCGTACTCAGCCTCATTGTTAGTCATCTTGGGCATCATGGACTGATGAATTATTTCACCCGTGGGGACTTCGAGTACGAGTCCCAGTCCCGATCCCAAGGCATTAGCAACACTACTAGTATAGAGGATCCAAATGTCGATACTAGGAGTGGCACGAATGGCCTCTAGTTCCGCTTCTGGCAGAATCTCTGTACTGAAATCGGCGACAAAATCTGCAAGTACCTAAGATTTGATGGTATTTCTTAGGTGGTAGGATATGTCGTGCTCACTGAGCTCTATGGCCCATCTAGCGAGCCTGCCCGACAACTCGGGCTTGTGTAGGATGCTTCTCAGGGGGAAGGTTGTTATAACTTTTATAGGGTGACACTAAAAGTAGGGTCTAAGCTTTCGTGAAGCTACGACCAGTGCCAGGGCCAACTTTTCAAGGTGTGGATACCGTGTTTCGGCATCCACTAGGGTTTTTTAATATAGTAAATAGGAGACTGCATACCTCTATTTTCACAGACTAGGACTGCGCTGACAGTGACTTCGGATACTGCTAGATATACTAACAAGGGTTCACCAGGGTTCGCTTTCACTAGCAACGATGGCGAAGACAGGTATTCTTTTAACTTTTTCAAGGCCTCGGAGCATTCCTCGTTCCATTGTAGTCTGTGATCATTTCTCAATACATTGAAATATTTAAGGCACATATTGGATGATCGCGAGATGAACCTGGATAGGGCGGCTCTTCGCCCTGTCAGCTTTTGTACATGTTTTTTGTTGTTCAAGGTCTCAGGTATCACATCTATTGCCTTGATCTGGACCAGGTTGACTTCGATACCTCATTGTGATACGAAGAAGCCTAAATATTTTCTTGATGCTACACCGAAGGTGCACTTTTTTGGGTTCAATTTCATCCCATACTGTCGTAATATCTCAAAGACTTCTTTTAGATGGTCGAGGTGGTCTTCTTTGTTTGCCGACTTCACCAACATATCGTCGATGTAGAACTCCTTAGTCTTGCCAAGTTGTTCCTTGAATTCTGGTGACCAGGCTCTGATACGTCGCCTCTGCATTTTTGAGTCCAAAGGGCATCACCCTATAGAAATATGTCCCTTGGTGGGTGATGAAAGTTGTCTTTTCTTGGTCCTCCTCGACCATCATGATTTGGTTGTAACTGGAGTAGGTATCTAAGAATCTTAGTAGTTTATGTCCTATTATGGTGTCGATTAACTGGTTGATGTGAGGTAACAGGAACGAGTCTTTCGGGCATGCCTTGTTAAGGTCGGTAAAATCTATGCACATCCTCCATTTTCCATTTTTCTTTTTGACCATGACAACATTGGTGACCCATTAGGGATATTTTGATTCCCTTATGGATCCGTTGGCCAGTAGCTTATCCACCTCTTCGCTGATGGCCTTGTTGATTGTAGCGTTGAACTTTCTTCTGACTTGCCGCACATGCAAATATAGTGGGCCGACGTTCAGCTTGTGGGTGGCGATATATCTTGGTATCCCCGGCATATCTAATTGAGAAAAGGCAAATACATTCGTGTGGTTAGTTATAAATTCATGGTACTTACTTGGGTCACGGAGGCTCTGTCCGATGTAGGCTTTCTTGGTATGGTCAGTGTTGTCCAGTTGTACTGGGTCAAGATTCTAGACCATCGCCTTGCAGGCTTCTACGATGTCCGGATCTTGATGGGTTTCGTTATTTGGTCGACCTTAGTCCCCAACATGGCTGATTGTTATGCTTCTGCACTCTCCCCTTTCAACTGTTTGGTGTGTGAGCAGTCTTGAGCGATTCGGTAGAATTCTTATGTGGTGCGCGGCTCGCCCTAAATGCTGACTATTCCCCAAGGGGTGGGGAACTTGATCTCTTGGTATAAGCTTGAGGGGACTGCTCGCATGGCGTTAATCCATGGGCGTCCTATGATGGTGTTGTAGGTTGTTTCTTAGTTCATGACATGGAAAATGGTTTCTAGTGTAACTCCTCATGTTATAACCGGTAATGATACCTCCCCCGAGGTTCGTTCCACTGCATTGTTAAAACCTATCAGTGTTATACAGCGCGGTATTATCCTATCTTTGAGCCTCATTTGCGTGAGGACTCTTGGATGGATAATACAAGCGCCGTTTCCGTCATCAACCATGATTTTCTTAACATCGATGTCAGCAATACGTAAACTTATGACCAAAGCATTATAATAAGGCAAAGATAAACCATCGGCATCAAACTTATCGAAGGTGATACTCTCTTCGAAGTCATCTTATCGCTCGTGGGCGATTGTTCGTTTTAGTTTTTGTGAGGTGGTGAACTTTACGTGGTTGATTGCTGAATCGTCGCCTCCTCCGATGATCATGTTGATGGTGCGTGCTGGCGAGGGTGTCTGTGGCGGCCCTTGAGGTTGCTCCCGTCCTCGCACGAAGTTGATCTTTCCCTTTTCGCGGAGCAGCTCCTTCAAGTATCCCTGGTTTAGCATTCTGACTACCTCCTATCATAGCCCTATGCAATCTTCAGTTATGTGCCCCCGTTCTTGGTGGAACTCGCATAGGACGTTTGACTTCCTCGTGGCAGGGTCTGATTTTATTTTCTGCGGCCATTGTACCTTGGTTCCCAGCTTCACCAGTGCGTACGCTATTTCTGAGGGAGACACGTAAAAGCTATGGGAAGATAATAAATGGGGCATACCTCCTTCATTATGGAGTGGTGCGACATGTTGCTGCATTGCTTCTGTGTGTCTTGGCGGTGGTGGATGTGAAGATCTGATGTAAGGCTGATGTCTTTCTTTGTTGAAGCGCGAGGGTTGTTCCTGCTGACCCTTGCTGCGTTGATCCCTCCTTGCTTCTTACTTTATCATCGTTAACTGCTGGGTTGGTCCGTTGAGGTCGTCCTCATCTGCTCGTACCTCGGCATAGTAGGCGTCGTGGATCTCCTACCATGTGGTGGGAGGGTACTTCATAAGTCGGCTCAGTAGCTTTTTAGTTGCCCTCAAATATCTCTACTCAGCCCATTTTGGAAAGCTGTGACCGACATACCTTCCGATATGTTTTGTAGGCTCATCCTTTCTCTGTTGAATCTAGCCAGAAAGTCCCTGAGTCCCTCAACTGCGGTTTCTCTGATGGTGAAGATGTCGTTGACCCTAGCCTCTGCTTTCTTTGCTCCTGTGTGGGCGGTGGCGAACTTATCCGCCATTTCTTCGAATGTTGATATCGTTTCGGCTGGCAACTGTGAGTACCATGTTAACACCCCCCCTTCAATGTTTCTCCAAAAACATTCAGCTGTACGGATGGTATTTGTTCCTTTGACAGATCGTTACCCTCCGCAGCGGTCACATAGTGGATCATGTGGACTTCGGGGTCTGTCGTCCCGTCGTATATCCTTAAGTAGGGCAGCATCTTGAATGTAACGACCCGACCGGTTATTTTGAGTGCTAGCGCTCCATTCAGCAGTCGGAGGCCATGAACAACTTCATTTCAGGTATTACGACTTGTACGCATGGTCGGAATTTAATTTTGGGATGTTCAAAGTTGATTTGTGAAGAGAATTCTCATTTCGAAAGCTTAAAGTTGAAACAATAAACTAGGATTGGAATTTTGAATAAACGAACTCGGAATCGAGATCTGAAGGTTCTAGCAAGTTCGTATGATGATTTCGGACTTGGGCGTATGCCCGAACTGGGTTTTGGATAACCCGGGAGTGTTTTGGCACTTGTTGTGGAAGTTAGCATTTTAGAAGGAATTCATAAGTTTGGTATGAAGTGCATTTCGGTGTTAGCAATGTCCGTTTGGAATTTCGAGACTGGGAGTAGCTCTGTATGGTGATTCTGGAGTTGGGAGTGCGATTGGAAGTGAATTCGGAGGTCGTAGACCATTATTTGGCTAAAGATAGAAATTTGAAGGTTTTTAAGAAGTTTGACCGGAGGTTGACCTTTTGATATAGAGGTTGGAATCCAATTTCGAAAGTTGGATTAGGTCCGTAATGTCAAATATGACTTGTGTGCAAAATTTGAGATCAATCAGACGTGATTTGATAGGTTTCGACATCGAATGTTGAAGTTTGAAGTTTTAAAGGTCATTAAGCTTGAATTGCAGAGTGATTCGTGATTTCGACGTTGTTAGATATGATTTGAGGCCTCGAGCGAGTTCATATCATGTTTTGGGACATGTTGGTATAATTGGTTAAGGTCCCGAGGGGCTCGAGTGGATTTCAGAATATTAATGGAATGGATTCGGACAAAAAACAACTGCTGAAATTGCAGTAGATGTTCAAAAGAAAAAATAATCTGAGGCGAGGAGGCAATTTCGTAAGCTCATATCTTATAATCTGTAAAGAATATGAAAATCTTCAATACAAGAAAGTTGTAGCTCTTTAATTTTATTTTCCATAAAGCTAAACCATTCATCATTTAGATATTTGTACAAAACATTATGATAGATTGAATAAAGGCTGGTAAAACTGTTTTTGGGATTTCCCCAAAATTTCTAATGTGAGGAGCCTACTTTGGAAGCTTATATCTCGAAATCTATAAGGAATCTGAAAATGTTCAAAACATGAAAGTTGTAGTTATTGCACTCTAGTTTTTATATCGGTAAGCCGTTATCATTTCGACATTTGTACGGAAAGTTATGATCAGTTGAATGAGGACCGGTAAAGCTGTTTCTAGTGGACTTTTAGTGACAAAAATGGCCTTTAGTGACGGATGGGCAGAAGCATTTAATCACAAGGATCAATCACTTTTCCATTTCGTTTTGGAAATTTTGGAGCTCGGTTATTGGATGATTTTGGGAGCTTTTGAAGATGGGGTTCCGTCATTTATCATTAGGTAAGTAATTTATGCTAGTTTTGAATTAAATACAAGGTTTATATTTGGATTTAGAATGAAAATTGGTAGAGAACTTGGGATTTGAGGGAAAACCTAAAAAATTAGTATTCTTGGATTTGGCTACGATTTTGAGTATAGAATTAAGAGAAAATCATATATTTAAGTTCGTGAATTCATGGGTAAACTTTATCTTTGAAAGTTTTTAGATTCTGGGCATGTGGGCCTGAGAGCATTTTGTTCATTTCACTAAGCGGAGTTGGGAATATGTATAATTTGTATTGTTAACAACTATTTGAGTATATTCTTATTAGTATGTTGTTAATTGGCTAGTTTTGGTGCATTGTGCGTTGGTTCAAGCCTTCAGAAGAATGTAAAACGCCGGTTATGAGTCTTCGGAGCGAGGTGAGTTTCCTTTCTAATCTTGTGAGGGAGAAATTACCCCATAGGTGAGTTAAATTGATTATGTTCTCCTAATTGTGGGGGCTACGAATGCACAAGGTGACGAGAGTCCGTACGTAGCTACTATTACGCTATTGTCCGAGTAGTCTACGACCCGAAAGCATGTTATACTTGGGATATTTGAAATCTTATTGACATTTGAATTGTTAAAAATCAAGTTGAACTAGTAAATGAATTTCAAAGGGATTAAACTTCGTTTCTTGAATTGTTAAAAGAGGATTTGGTTTTTATTTGATAAAATAGCCCCGATAAACTCTTAATTTCCTACTTGAGCATGTATTTTATGTGTGCCCGCGTCACATGGATGATTCACGAGCATGATATGTGTTTATTTATGGAACAGGCCGAACTCCTCGATGAAAATAGATGCATCTATGGTTCGTGCCGCTCGACCCTCGGCAGTGCACAATTTACATTCCTATTGGAGCGGGCCGTCATCTCGGTGTGATTTACGCATGTTTATCTGTTACTTAAAAATTGTAAATATGGAATTGGTCCTACGTGGCTTGATATAAACTGATAAGATAATAAATAATAGACTTTGGAAGCTCTCTATTTATTATGAAGGTGTTTACCTATTTATTTGGCTTCATAGTTAGGACTTCTATATACATCCATGATTATTCACGCACTAATAGAATATCGATAATTGACCTCTAGTGAGTATCGAAGTTGGCCATCTCGTCTCTACCCAATCGGGATTAGGAGGGATACTCACTGAGTTCACGTTGATTACGTACTCATTGTCGACGTCCCCTCTTTCACCCCCTAAAGGGGTGGAATTGAGTTTACGACATTATGGACAAAACAACTCTCGTTCCCTTTGGAGGAACCGGGTTAGGGAGTTTGAAGAGTCGCCACCTAATGAATATAGTGTATTAGGGCAATTTTTAGAGAAAAGAAAGGATTCGAAGGAAAAAACTAGAATTCGGGTAAGGGCTTGAGATTATCTCGAGGGAAAGGTATTAGGTGCCCCTCAAGATCCACGAGTGTGGTTCCCGGCCTTACTTAGTTGTGACTTTAAGAAGAGTAAGAGTAAACAGATAAGGTTGGCACATAGGGAATATGAATAAGTTGAAAGTTTTTGAAAGAAAAGAGCAACGGACATAAGTGGCTTTGAAAATATAACATAATTTTTGAGAGAAAAAAAACATCGTATCACATAAACAAAGGGAAGGGGTCCTAGGTTAAATATAATATGGATCACGTCAGTGCAATATCCATCAAGTTGTTCCCGTACGAGATATTAGCGCACCATTATCATCATCTCCATATTCTACCCTTCCCACTCGTAAGGTATTTAAGCACGATTGATTTCATTTACTTATTGCATGCTAGTACCCGTCCCAACCTATTAGTCCCGGGGTGTTTAGGACTTCTAATTCTATAAGGAAAAGGAAAGAGGTAGAGGCATATATGGGGTTCAAAAGGATAAAATAATAGTGGCGACAAACAAAACACATAACAAGTAGAAGGGGATTAACAAATAAACATGCGAGGCTCACAGAAAACCCCGTAAATTAGCTAGCACTTCATTTAGCATGTCTTGACATACTGATTTGGTCTTTAAAATTAAAATTAAACGGTTGACGAACTAATTTAACACATAGAGTTGGATAAAGTCTGCATTAGGCAAACCGGATCCAATTGTTAGAAATTGATGTATTTTAAATGGGTTATTAATTAAGAACTTAATGTAGGGAAGTTTGAAATAGCAGTTTGAAAATTACACAAGTTCAGAGATGGCTTTGAAAATCAGCAGAATTTTTTAAGTGAAATACAATAGAGTTGTAAAGGAGAGTTCCGAAAATGAAAAGAATTTGAAAGTAAGAACGAGTTAAAGATTGTTTTGAAATAGTAGCTTCATGAGATGAATAAAAATTTAGGCAGAAAGTTGAAATCTGTTTCAGGAAAGAAGATGCAATTTTAGAAAATTTAAGAGCATTGCCAACTAGTAAGAGTTTTTTTTGAAATAAACAAGTTTGGACTAGTTTTGTTGAAAACGTTGAAGCTAATTGCGGGATTATTGCTTACACAAATTTAAGCGAGTTTGAAAACCTATAGGAAGGATATCTATACCTTGACTTTTTAAGACTTGTTACTGTTATTAAACTGGTACAAAATGAGTATTTGATTATCCTACAGTTTGCCTAGCGTTTATGCATTTCCTATAGGCATGATTTCTATTTGCAACTAATTGTTTGATTATTAGGTCCTATAGGCACGATTTCTAGTGATTGAGTTAAGAAATATTAAAACCTATAGACATGATATCTAGGTGATTTAAAGCATTGAACCTATAGGCATGGTATTTAGGTGACTGAATTATAACATTAAATCCTATAGGCATGGTATCTACCCTTAATTACATGCAATAAAGTAAACCCCTCCCACACCCTTTACTAATATTTCCCCTGAGTTTCTTTTTACAAGATTATTATTGAAAATAAAGTAAATAACAGAAAATACATCACATCCTACAGCTAGAACCGATCTGCCTAATTCAATCTTGATATCCAATAACATGTGTTTCACAAATTCCGGATTCCAGGTTCCAAGGCCTTCTCTTAGAGTGTTTCAAAGTTCCAAGGGATTTCAGGAAGCCCAGGCAATGCTTACACCCTAGAGATTGAATTGAGCAGTGCAATGTGTGGAATTACCCGCCCCTAGGCATCCAAGTTCAGAGGGAGCTCCAGGGTCCCTAAGCATGGCTTACCATGGGGGGGGGGGTAAGACTTAAAGAACTAAGAATAAGTGTAAAGTGAGGGGATTAGAGGAAGACCAAAGCAAATAATGGTCATACCCAGTCATGAATGGGACTAGCACACCCCTGACCCTTTATATGGCTTGGACAAATAAGAGCAGACTTGAGAAAGTCAGACTTAGGCCTGAATGGTGATTAGGACACCATCATACTTGAGTTAAGCTCAACACATAACAAGGGTTAAGGGAATGTGATCAATTCAAGTATAGGTTTAGGGAAACCTTTTCTAAACTAGGTATAGCAATAGAGTTCCACCCTAGTCTAAAACAATACTCACACACAAAGGGGTTAGGAAAAGGGATTGATATGAAAGCATTTGTTCCAACAAACAGAATTAAGCCACAGGGACTTGGGGAAAGGGATGTACAGGAAAGTAATAATACAAGCATAACCGAATCAAAGACATAGGAATATGGGGTAGGGATGTGGCATGCTGAGATTTAATTGCATAAGAAAGTCGAATACAAACAGGCATATGAAAAGGGTAAATAAACACGTAGTTTGGAGATGGTATTTAAATCATGGGCATACCAATATAGAAGTAAAGAATGCAGAAGAGGGTGAACAAAGTCCTCAGTAATGCAAGTATCAGAAAGAGAGATTTAAAGTGAGAGTAAATTATGAACTCAGTTGGATTATGTGTTCATGTGTGTCAAAGAGAAGGGAGGAGAGGTATTTTTAGCTTTTGAAAACGTGTAGGAAAATAAGGTAATAAGTAAAATTAAAACTCAAACATGGAAACAATCCCTATTTAGAATCAATTAACCCAAGTGATTCCCTTTTAATTGAGGACACACTGTTTAATGGGTCAGCATGCCTAATTAAGGAAATAAATGAATTTGGGGCAGATTGATTATTGCCATAAAAGGATAGTAAAAGCATGAAGTAAATAATTAAGTCTAAGTACGAAACAGGTTTATTTGAGACAGGATTCATAAAGGTAAAATATCACAATAAAGGAAGTAAATCAATTAATTTAAAACAAATGAATAGGAAATTAGGGCTTGTAAGGAAACCTTTTGCAATCTGTCACAGAATCAATGGAATCAAGATCAAACAAGAAAGAAACACAATATTGCCCTTTGTTATATATATAGCAAGGGGTAAACAAGCATGCAGTGTTAGACATGTTGATGAGGCAGTACAAACATTCAGTAGCATTAGGGTAAGCTAGGGCTCAATAGTAAAAAAATAATATTCGAAGCACAGTAGTCAAGCAGGTCGAGCAATCACTTAGAAACAATAGTGAAGCAAGTAAAGAGAGCCAAAAACAAGTAAAGGTCTCGTAGTAGGAACAAAATGAGAAAATTTATAGAGAAAAGTTAGGGCTTTAGCGATAATCAGGTAAAACTATAAATTAGACAAATTAAACGAAGCAGAAAGAACCAGCGACAAAGAACAAATGCACATTTAAGAAAAAAATTTTCAGAACCCGGATAAACTAAAAAGGAATGAGGGTTTTGACATGCATGAAGCAGATATAGGAAAGATCATGAGCAAATCACAGCAAAACATAAACACGTTAAAAAGAATAGAGATCTTTTGAAAAACATAAAAGGGAAAAACCCTAATGTAGGGTCATTTAAGCAAGAATGTTGAATAACTTTCGAGAACAGACTTAAACATTCATGGAAAGTATAGATCTGAAGCAGATCTGTAAGAAAAATCAATAAAATCCCAAAGATTAGGGTTTTGAAGAACCCAGAAAGGTGAGAAAGGACTTGGAAATTAATGATCTAACTAGGAGCGCCAAGGATCTGACTCGATCGGCCATGGCTGGCAGGAAAAAGTCAGGGACTACCGGAGAAAGGTCATGAGTGGAATTCAGTCAATTATTGGACCAGCTTCCTTCGAGATTTGGTCGTAAAACCATGAAAGGGAACAATTAAATAGCCATGGGAGGCCATTACACATCTTCGATGGCCATGGGTTAGGGCGGAATTGAGAGGCGGCAGCTAGGGTTCATGAGGGATTAGAGAGAGTTTCAGAGATGGAGGGGTTTCAAGGGCGGAGTTTGGTGAGAAGTGATTAGGGTTGGGGTGGGTCGGTGGAATTAAAAAGGAAAGAATGTGTTGTGGCCGTTGATCATTTAGATCAACGACCCAAATCAGATGGGAGCCGGGCGGATCAGGCAAATGGGTCGAGGGTCGGGTTGATTTATGAAATTGGGTAGTGTAATTGGGGGTTGGAATTGGGGTTGAAATTAGGCTATAATTTAAAATAAAATGGGATACCATTGAAATAACTACTTTCCCCATTATGAATTTATAAAAATAGTAAATGATATTAAAAGTCAAATTAAAAATACGAATTTAATAAACGATATGTAAGTATTAATTTAAAAATATTGGGAATGATTTTGTGATTGAAAATGCCATTAAATTGAGAAGTAGGCTAAAATTGCAATTTCATGCAATTTTAGTTTTAAAATACCAAATGGGCTTATAAAATTATATAAAAATCATGTAAATTATATTTTTGTGTAAATATGAGAATAATATAAATTATGCCCCAAAAATACAAGTTTTGGGAATAATTATTAGATTTTATAGTGCAAAATAGGCCATAAACTCATTTTAAAATCCTTGAAAAATGTGGAAAAATACCAAAACCTTTGTGGATGCTTATATATGCATATACATGCTATTTTAAAAGTATTTTGATTATAAAAATACATAGGGAAAAATTAGGTATCAATAGCTGCACCTCTTTACCATAGGAGGATGAAAGAGTTGTCGGGTAAAGATAAGATGGCCAATTTTGACCGGAGACGGCGATTGTAATAGGATATTGACCGCGCTCTGGTTTTCGAGCTGCCTACATATCCCTGGTTTTATAGGAATCATTCCATATGTAGTTCAGGAACCGTTGACGGAATATGCGAATGGGATTCGAAAAAATGGGTGCGATGGTTAGATTTGAGAGGGTGCTTGGAATCAGACAAATTGTAGAGGGCTGGAGCGGAATCATTCCTGCTGAGGCGGCCGTGAGCCATCTGAAACACCTGCAAATATGTAGTGCATGTATATTGCATAATTTAAACATGATGCAAGTTCCCGTTGGACCATGAATGCTTGTCTTTGGACGGTTAGGATGATGTACTCAGACTATGATGTTCTGGGGCATGAAGAGCGTAAAAGTAAGGGTTCGTAGGCCAAGAAATTATGTTCTCAAGCTATGTGGATGGTGCCTCCAAACTATGACGACTTTAAACGAGTTTTGCAATCTTTCAGCCTCTGAGAAGGTGGCAATCTTTCAGCCAAATGAATGCACAGGGTGGCGATCTTTCAGCCAGAGCGAGAATTTAAAGCAGGTAGAGATATTTCAGTCGAACGAAAATTTAAAATGCAGGTGGCGATGTTTCAGTCAGTCAAAAAATAAAGCGACAATATGTCAGCCATGTAGTATGGAGACAATGTTTAGTCTTGGAAGGCAGATAGGTAGCCTTATGCAAGATGCAGATAAAGACAGAGCTTAGTCTTGAAAGGCAGATAGTAGCCTTATGCAGTATGGAGGTAGAGCTTAACCTCGGAAGGCAGAAAATAGCCTTATGCAAAAATGCAGGTGCAGACAGAGCTTAGTCTCGAAAGGCAGATAATAGCCTTATGCAGATGCAGGAATGTAAAAGAACAAATGGTAGTCAGTTTTCTTAGCTGGTAGACAGTTTGCGATATTAGGACTGCTGCGGAGCGTTGAGTGTGGATAATGACTTTGCGATTGTTCCTCATTCTTGAAAAGCATGATTATGCGAATATATTCAATAAATTGCGACCTGGGGTGCTTGCATTCAAAGAAAAATCGTGAGTTATGTAGAGGGGAAAGGTTAGTTCGTATCCCCTGGCCCTTGACATCACGTATCCTTAGGAAAGCGTTGTTAAACGATGATGATGCAAATGATGCTCTTGCATGAATTAATAAATATAATGTAAGTACATATTTTAAAAACAGTTTTATTTATTGAACCAACAACTGCAACGTGGTTCAAGACACGACAACCTTGCTTGTTCTAGAATTTTGAGGGTCCTCTTCCAAATTCTGCCCTAGTTTACTGGGCTGGTGCTGCTAACGACTGTGCTAAATGACTGAACGCGGACCGATTCCAGAATTTTGAGGGTCCTCCTCAAAATTCTGCCCTAGTTTACTGGGTTGGTGCTATTGAAAAGACTGAAATTCTTACTTCGGAATTTTAAGGGTCCTCTTCAAAATTCTTCCCCTGTTCCTATTGCGGGGGAAAGATGGAATTTATATTAAGATGTGACCGAACCCATAGAGCTGCCTACGTATCCCATCTTAAATGGGAATCAGGTCAGGTGTAGTTCAAAATACATCATGAAAGAAAAACATATGATCAAATGTAGTATCTTTTTACTATGTCTGAGTTGATAGGCTTTGGCCAAACTTCTCCGTCCATTTCTGCAAGAATAAAGGCTCCTCCAGTTAGAACTCGATGAGCCATGTACGGACCCTGCCAATTGGGAGAGAATTTCCCTTTGGCTTCTTCTTGATGCGGGAAAATCTTCTTTAATACCAACTGTCGTGGCGAGAACTTCCTCAGCTTAACTCTCTTGTTGAAGGCCCTGGACATTCTGTTTTGATATAGTTGACCATGAAAAACAACATTCATTCTCTTTCCGTCGATGAGAGCTAATTGCTCGTTGCGACTTTTGACCTATTCTGTATCATCTAGCTCTGCTTCTTATATGACCCTCAAATAGGGAATTTCTACATCGGCGGGGATGACTGCCTCTGTACCATAAACCAACATGTAAGGAGTGGCCCCAGTTGATGTGTAGACTATGGTACGATAACTCAATAAGGCAAATGACAACTTCTCATGCCACTTCTTGTGCTTTTCGATCATCTTCCTTAGTATTTTCTTGATGTTCTTATTGGCTACTTCTACAACTCCATTCATTTGAGGTTTATAAGTCGTAGAGTTCTTGTGTTTAATCTTGAATGTTTCACACATCGTCTTTATCAGGTCACTATTTAGATTAGAACCATTGTCGATGATGATTGATTCCGAAATCCCGAACCGTCAAACCATACGATCACGGATGAAATTTGTTACTACCTTCTTGGTGAGTGACTTGTAGGATACTGCTTCGACCTATTTAGTAAAGTAATCAATTTCCACTAAGATGAAGTTGTGCCCGTTTGATGCGGCAGGTTCGATTGGTACAATAACTTCCATTCCCCAAGCAGCGAATGACCATGGCGAGCTTGTTGCAGTAAGCTCGTTTGGAGGTACCTTTATCATATATGCATATATTTGACAAAGGTGGCATTTTCGGACATACTGGATGCATCCCATTTCCATAGTCATCCAAAAATTCCCTTGCTCGGAGTATCTTCTTCGCCAACACGAAACCATTCACATGCGGTCTGCAGGTTCCCGCGTGCACTTCCTCTAATAGTTTGGTTGCTTCTCTTGCCTCAACACACCATAATAATCCCAAGTCAGGAGTCCTCATATACACGATTTCTCCACTGTGAAAGTTGTTGGACAATCTCCGAAGTGTTCATTTCTGAGTAGCATTGGCAATTTCTGTATACTCTCCTTTTGTCAGGTATTCTCTGATATCGTGGAACCAAGGTTTCCCGTCGGCTTCTTCCTCGATGTGAGCACAATAAGCCGACTGGTCGTGAATCTTGACTTGGATGGGGTCTATAAAGTTTGTATCGGGATGCTGGATCATAGACGACAAAGTGGCTAAAGCATCGGCGAACTCATTCTGCATTCTAGGTACGTTATGGAATTCTATCTTTCTGAATCTTTTCCTTAACTCCTGTACATAATGCAGATAGGGGAGTATTTTGGAATTCTTGGTTGCCTATTCTCCTCGAACCCAATGTATGAGTAGGTTCGAGTCTCCGATCACTAATAGTTCCTGTATGTTCATGTCAATTGCCAGTTTGAGCCCTAGGATGCATGCTTCATATTCGGCCATATTGTTGGTGCATGGGAATATGAGCTTGACGAACACTGGGTAATGTTGATCGGTTTCTGATACCAAGACTGCTCCTATACATATTCCTTTGAAATTTGCGGCTCTGTCAGAAAACATCCTCCAACCGTCATAGGATTCTGCAATGTCTTCTCCTATTAAGGCTACCTCTTCATCAGGAAAATACGTCTTTAGAGGTTCGTATTCTCCTCCTACAGGATTCTCGGCGAGGTGATCTGCCAAAGCTTTCCCTTTGACTTCCTTATGGGTAACATAAACAATGTCGAACTCGCTTAACAGGATTTGCCATTTGGTGAGCTTGCTGGTAGGCATGAGCTTCTGAAAGATATATTTCAATGGGTCCATTCTGGATATGAGATAAGTTGTGTAAGCACAAAAGTAATGCCTTAACTTTTGAGCTACCCAGGTTAGGGCACAACAAGTGCGCTCTAATAAGGGGTACCGAGCGTCGTACAGGGTAAACTTCTTGCTGAGGTAATAGATGGCTTGCTCCTTTCTTCTGGTTTCATCATGTTGTCCCAAAACACACCCAAATGCTCCATCCAATACTGCGAGATAAAGCAATAAGGGTCTCGGGTGAAACTAAGACTGGCGGTGTTGACAAGTATTCCTTAATTCTATTAAAAGCCTTTTGACAATCATCAGTCCATTTAGTGGCGGCATCCTTCTTTAGCATCTTGAAAATGGGTTCACAAATGACGGTGGACTAGGCTATGTACCGACTGATATAGTTGAGTCTTCTCAGAAAACTCATCACGTCCTTCTTGCTTTTCGGTGGTGTCAACTCTTGAATGACTTTGACCTTTAATGGGTCCAGTTCTATTCCCCGATGACTCACAATGAAATCCAATAATTTTCCAGTGGGAACCTCGAATGCACACTTGGCGGGATTCGTTTTAAGTTGTATCTCCTCAGTCTGTTGAAGAATTTTCTCAAATCTCCCATATGATCTGCACCTTTCTTGCATTTGATGATGATGTCATCCACATACACCTCGATTTCTTTATGTATCACATCATGAAATAAAGTGGTCATGGCCCTCATGTAGTTAGCACTGGCATACATTAAACCGAACGACATCATTTTGTAACAGTACATTCCCCACGGCGTGATGAATGTCGTTTTCTCTGCATCTTCTTCATCCATCCATATCTGGTGGTACCCAGCAAAACAACCAACGAATGACTGTAGCTCATGTTTGGAACAATTGCAATCAAGATGTGTATATTTGGCAAAGGGAATCATCTTTAGGATTGGCCCAGTTGAGATCCCGTAGTCGACACAGAATCTAACCTTCCCATCTCTCTTTGGTACCGGCATAATGTTGGCTAACCATGTCGGATACTCTACCACTCTGAGAACCCTGGCTTTGACCAACTTGGTAACCTCTTCTTTGATTTTCAAACTCATGTCTGGCTTGAACTTTCTGAGTTTCTGTTTGACCGGCGGGCATGCCGGATATGTCGGCAACTTGTGAGCCACAATAGATGTACTAATATTGGTCATATCTTCATATGACTTGGCGAATATATCCTCGTATTCTTTCAGGAACTCTGTATACTCTTCCTTTTCTGATGGTGACAGGTGTACGCTAATACGTGTTTCCTTGACATTTTCTACGTCTCCCAAATTAATGACCTCGGTTTTATCTAAGTTAGACTTAGGCCTATTTTCAAAGTTCTCGACCTCCCTGAAAACCTCTTCTGGTATTTCTTCCTCTTCTGAATCTATGTCCGTTTGTTGCATTGCCTCATTGCAAGTTACAATCGTTGGTTCATCATCAAGATATGTAATAGTAATGCTGTGTAAAATAAAGTAAATGATAGAGAAAGTAATAAGAGCGAGATATAAAGATAAACTAGAAAAATGCTTTTGATTAAATTCATAGTTTTTTGAAACATCAGATCTCTTTTCAAAAGTAAAGACAATGCGGGAAAGTAAAATTGACTAAAAAAAAAGTAAAATGCGATGCATAGTGCGTCGTTTAGCCTTGCTACCCCGAAGCTCTCCGGACACTTGTGGTCTTGACTAACCCATTGATGAGGCATTCTCCTTGATTCACAGCTTGAATGGAAGGGCCTTTTTCCCCATCCTCCTCGAAGATAACACAACAGTCCATGTCATCCTCCAGAAATAGGTTCTTCATTGCTGCCAGTATTTCATCTTTCTCTGATCCATACATAACGTCGGCCGAAAAGTCTGCTCTAACTGAGGTAGAGGGTGCTTCAATGGTTAGTAGGGACCACGCCATAGTGGCGACCAGCTATTGAACTCACTCCAGGTGTATTCTTATCCCAAGCCAAAAGTAGTTCCATGCTCTTTCAACTTGATAGGTTTGGTGATGCCTTGGAGATTCTTGCCAAGTCCATTTCCGGGCTCGTATCCACTCCAATTCAGAATGTTCTCAATTTTGTTATCCCACCACTTGTCTTTGTCTATGGCGTTGACTCGCTCGATGTGATGATATGTTTCTCCACCTATCCTCCTTCTTCCTCCAATCATTGGGATGGTTTGACGACTGTATATGGGGTTGCTACCGTCGCTATGGATGATTATTACCTAATGATTCCATTCATATTTTACAGCCTGATGCAAAGTTGATGCCATAGCCCCAACAGCATGGATCCAGGGTTGTCCCAACAACAAATTGTAGGACGCTGGTACGTCAATGACTTGGAACTCAACATCGAACCAGGTGGGCCCTATCTGCAGGCATAAGCTAATTCATCCAATGGTGGACCTTTGAGATCTGTCAAAAGTTTTGACGCTGATAGCCCCATCTTTGATCTCGTGCAATCCCTTACCCAATGTCCTCAGAGTTACCAATGGGAAAATGTTGAGGCTAGATCCCCCGTCGACTAGAATCCTGGTGATAAAGTAATCCTCACATTGCGCGGTGATATGCAACACTTTGTTGTGACCGAGCCCTTATGGCGGTAGTTCATCTTCATGGAAAGTGACCTTATGGATTTCCAGTACCTGCCCCACCATGTTTTCCATTTCTCTTCATGTTATGTTGCTGGGAACATACACTTTACTCAGTATTTTCATTAAGGCATTTTATGTGCCTCAGAGCTTTGTAGAAGAGCCAAAATGGAAATCTGTGATGGCGTCTTGTTCTGTTGTTAAGCGACTGAGTAGTCTTGGGAATGTACCTTCCTCCAATGGTCATCGGGTCCAGTTTCAATAGCTCGCCCACAGGCCTGTTTGCTGGACTCATCTAAATGTTCCGGGGTGTATACCCCACCTATCCTGGTCATGCCTTGTGCAGCGATTGCTTCGCCGGTGTATATCTTTCCCTTCCTTCTAGCCTCAACGGTGTAATCCCAAGGTATAGCATTTGTCTTGAACAAGGTTATGTCCATTATGGAGACTGAAATTGGTACCCTAGGTAACACAATAACTTCAAATGGTGCAGGCGCCTCTGGAACTCCGAACTCAACTTCAATTGGTTTTGGCACCTTAGCAGAAGGTGCTTTAAACTCGAGCGACACAGACACATTTACCACATCACCCTCGGAGGGCTGAACCTGAACAACAATGGGATTGAGGGTAACTGCTGGCTTCTTAGGTTCGTCTCTTTCCACTATCAGACCGATTGACTCTTTGGGGTCCTAATCGTCTTCAATCTCGATCATATGAATGCCTCCACCCTTATGGTCAAGCAGAGGGTTGTTACGGACAATGGGAGTGGGCCCCTTTGCTATTATGATCTTGTTGTCAATTAGGTTCTGAATTTTGTCTTTCAACGAGCGACACTCGTCGATAGTATGGCTTTTCATCCCGGAATGGTATGCGCAAGTTTTGTTCAAGTTGATCCATTGGGAAGAGTTTTCTAGCGTTACATCTGGGATAGAGGTAACGTAACCAGCTGCTTTGAGTTTCTCATACAATTGGTCAATTAGCTCGGCTATGGCAGTATATTATCCAGGAGGTTTGTGCTCGAAGTTTGGTCTAGGTCGAAGAAAGTCTTGGCGGGTAAGTGGTGATAGGTAGTGAGAAGATTGGGAATTATATGCTTGGTACACTGGTGCAGGTTGGGAATATCTTGGTGAAGTGGTTGATACGTGGGCGGTGGAGGTGATTGGTAGGCAGATGGTGGAATCTAGTAAGTGGGTGATGGTGCTTGGTAGTTTAGGGTAGGGTGATATGTGAGTGGAGCTGAGGGATAGTTTTGGTACTTCATACGGGAGTTGTTTCTTTGCGCAGCCATTACGGAATTCACATCCTTTTTCTTTGACGAGCCATCACACTGTAAGGACTTGTTGGTGGCTTGCATGCCTCGAGGTTAGTGACCATACCATTTTTGATACCTTCCTCGATACTTTCTCCCAGCTTGATGATGTCTGAGAACTTTCGGCCCTCTATTAGTATCAGCCTCTCGTAATATTGCGGATCCTAAGCACGGATGAAAAACCTGTTCACTTGTTCTTACTCCAAGGCCGGTCTGACCTTAGCAGCTTCTGACCTCCAACGAGTAGCATACTCGCGAAAGGTCTCTGTAGGCTTTTTCTTGAGATTCTGGATATAGAACACATCCGGTGCATTCTCAGTGTTGAACCTAAACTGATCCATAAAGTCAGATGCCATGTTCACCCAACTAGTCCATTTCTTCGAGTCCTGGCTAATATACCAAGATAAAGCATCACCCTTCAAGTTCATCATGAACAACTTCATGAGGATCTTTTCGTCTCTTCCGACTCCTACCAACTTGTCACAATAGATTCTCAAGTGGACCCTGAGATCACCTGTACTGTCGAACATCTCAAACTTAGGAGGTTTGTACCCCTCCAAAAGCTCTACATCTGGCTGAACACAAAGATCTTTATTGTTCAAAAATTCAACACCTTTGTTACCTTCAAAACTTTGGACCCGGCTAGTCAACTTCTTGATTTTAGCGGCCAAATTCTGAATGAGGGAGCTCTTGTCATCTGACTCGACTGCACTGGTGATTGTTTGACTGTAATGCGGCATGTTGTCCATAAAGATTGGAGTGTTATGGTCTTTTATGGTGTTTTGTTGTTCAGGAATGTGCAGTGGAGTGTTATGAGTGGATTGCATTGGAGGTTGTGGGATGTCTTATGGTGGTGCGGGGTTCTGAGTGTTATACATCAGGAGCGGCAAGAGTGATTAACAGGCTTGCCAAGTTTCTAACTTGGTCTAATCCCTCTTGAAATCTTAGCAAAGTTTGCTCCAGATGAGCAGTAGTCTCCTTGGTGATTGCGGTGTTCTGAGAAGTTTCCTCAAGTTCGTTCCTAGCGCTTATATCTCCCATTTTGCCTTTGTTCCTATTTCTGGTAGGACTCGGGGGAGGAGGAGGTGGAGGACCCTTGGATCTTTTTGAGAATGCTATTGATGCCAGAATTCAGGAACTAACCTTTAGGGAGGGGAATAAAAATAAAAGAAAAATAAAAGGTAAAAAGTAATGTCGGATTATGATAATATTTCGATATTAAATACATTGTGCGGGAATATAAATTACGTCCTAATTTTGGGTGCCTCATTGTGCTCGAGGTAGGACTAGTGACAATTATTGTTGGAGAACTTATTATGCTAAATGCCTCATTTTATTGATAAAACAAGACGAGTCTTAAAACAACTTAATGATAAAAGATGTGACTAATGGCCAGTGGCCCTATTAATTAAAGATCCTAACTATTTGGTCCCAGAAGGACCATTCCCAGATTCGGTACTCTTCCTTCGTACAGTTGCATCAACTTGCGTGTCCCTAACAACAGATAAGCCCGAGCTAGATGTCCGCCTACACTTTCTTCAGTATTCTGACAGTCTTCAATTCTTTTTAAGAACTTCCCTTCCAACTCTACTTGTCCTCGCTCCAGATACCCCAAATGGATATTGGCGTCGACATCCATATGCTTCCATTCGTTGATCATATTTTCTTGGGCTTCCTGTATCTCTCGATGTTCATTCTCACATTCTTTCATCTTCTTGCGCATTTGATTGTATTTAACTTGCACTTCAGTCTTCTCGTCAATGATCCTATGACTGTTGACGAATTTTGGATGACCTAAACCAATGTGATCATCTTCTAACCAACCTGTGTAGTGAGGCACAGACCCGACATGATACCTGTCGGGTTCGATAGACTCCCTTCCTAAGACCAGCTTGCAGTGCCATATATGCTGAGCGTGACACCTGTGCGGGCTATCATCATCTTGAAAGTCATCCCTGAAATGACCTATTTTCTCTATCTTCAGCATGATTTGTTTTCTTCCGGCTTGCCTCATGGCCCGGAGTGGGACATAATGATGAGTTCCCCTTAAACCAATGTGTATGAGGAATGGTGCATCTCGTGAACGGATGATAAACTCCTCTGTTTGGAACCACTTGAACATCTAGTAAATTTGCTCTTCTTTTAGATTCTCGAACAACTCTACCCATCTACTGGCGTCATCCGGTTGAGCGAACATGTTGGGCATGAAGTTCATTCTCTTTCTGTGATGAAAGGCAATATGGTTATCCCAATCCCTGCGGATAATTTCCTATATGTAGTCGCCTTTCTGGAGGTGCTCTATGAGCCAAAGTTGAAGTAGCGGATTACAACCCTCGAAATGTGGATCCCCCCCACTGACACTTTTCTAAGGCTCGGTATATTTCTGCGATGATCATAGGCAATATGCTGAAAGATTGCCCATTGATTCCCTCCACTAAGGTATTTGTCACCATAGCTAGTATGGTGTGGATCCTAGTCTTCTTCATGGGTAAAATTATCATGTCCAAGAAGCAAAACATGAACACGAACACCCTTCTATGTATATGTCCTAATGAAGTGAGAGCAAATTCGTCCATGTGGATATGATAGGACTTGCTATGGTCATATCTCTCGTACAAGAAGTTGAAGGGTATGTATGAGTCCTTCAAGCAAGAAAGGTCAGGATTTTTCTAGAGTCCCATCATCTTGAGAAAGCCTCAACCTTTACGGTTCTCTGGCATAAGCAACCATGGAGTCTCCCAAGGGATACCAGCTAGGCCCCCTATCTCCTCTAGTAAAGCGGTCATTTCCAAATCCCCAACGCGGAACACTGATCGATCACCATCCCGAAACAATATGGCAACCTCGATTATTTTGTTTTTGGGTTGGATTTCCAAAAGTGAGGGCAAGTTTCCTAAGTATTTGCGGACGAGGGTCTGATCACTACCATGTAGATCTTCCCACCAGCTCAGCAACCTTGGGTGAATGTTGGATACCATACCGAATCTGGAGACGTCATGCCACATTTCTGCAAAACAAAAGGGTTAGACCCTACCCCCGTCAAAATCGACTTATTTAAATCAATAATTAGCATGACAAAGCACTTAAGTTCTCCAAATAAATGCACATAACGTGAAGGTGTCCGTTTGGGTCTCAAGGAAGCCCGATGGACTTTGGCTTAGGCTATCTTAATGAGTCATTATGCAGATAACATAACTGACTCGGATAGGTTTGACCATGATGTATGAACAATTTAACGGAATAAGGTTTCTACTTTTGATGTGCTAGACAAGGTAACCTTGAGTGGACAACTCAAGAGGGAAAGGTGCGGAACCGTCGACTACACCGTTGATTGACTGGTTTTACCGTAAATATGCCTTTGCCACATTTAGGGGGTTTATAATATCAGAAGGGCGCAACCACTCATTATAAGCATTGCTATCAGATTTGTTTTGGCACGCGTGAAATATGATGTTGAGAAATGTAGTTACAATAATGAAGCAAATTGCACGTCTTTTCACGTTCATAAAGATTACAATAAATACTCAAAATTTCAATGGAATTAAAATAAAAATGCAGTAAAAGAAGAAATTAAAAGGAAAGAAAAACACGAAGATCCAAGTTAGTAATTGTGATGAAATAATCAAGAACAGGAAATAAATGCGATTAAGTAAGCAATAAAATCACAAAAGCATGTAATAGTAAAAGCCTAAAAGAAGTCTCCAACAGAGTCGTCATGCTGTCGCGCCCCCTTTTTCACCCCCTTAAAGGGGCAGAATCAGGTTCACGACATTATGGAAAAAACAACTCTCGTTCCCTTTGGAGGAACCGGGTTATGGAGTTTGAAGAGTCGCCACCTAATGATTATAGTGCATTAGGACACTTTTTAGAGAAAAGGATTCGAAGGAAAAAACTAGAGTTCGGGTAAGGGCTTGAGATTATCTCGAGGGGAAGGTGTTAGGCACCCCTCAAGATCCACTAGTGTGGTTGCCGGCCTTGCTTAGTTGTGACTTTAAGAAGAGTAAGAATAAACAAACAAGGTTGTAACATAGGGAATATAAGTAAGTTGAAAGTTTTTGAAAGAAACGAGGAAAGGACATAAGTGGCTTTGAAAAGAAAACATAATTTTTGAGAGAAAAAAAAACATCGTATCATATAAATAAAGGAAAAGGTGTCCTAGGTTTAAATATAATATGGATCACGTCGGTGCAATATCCAGCAAGTCGTTCCCGCACGAGATATTAGCGCACCATTATCATCATCTCTATATTCTACCGTTCCCACCTGTTAAGGTATTTAAGCGTGATTGGTTTCATTTACTTATTGCATGCCAGTACCCGTCCCAACCTGTTAGTCCCGGGGTGTTTAGGACTCTAATCCTAAAAGGGAAAGGAAAGGGGTAGAGGCATATATGGGGTTCAAAAGGATAAGATAATAGTGGCGACAAATAAACAACATAACAAGTAGAAGGGGATTAACAAATAAACATGCAAGGATCACAGAAAACCCCGTAAATTAGCCAGCACTTAGTTTAGCATGTCTTGACATACTGATTTGGTCTTTAAAATTAAAATTAAACGGTTGACGAACTAATTTAACACAGAGTTGGATAAAAAGTCTGCATTAGGCAACCCGAATCTAATTGTTAGAAATTGATATATTTTAAACGGGTTATTGATTAAGAACCTAATGCAGGAAACTTTGAAACAACAGATTGAAAATTACACAAGTTCAAAGATAGCTTTGAAAATCAGCAGAATTGTTTCAATGAAAAACAATAGAGTTCTAAAGGAGAGTTTTGAAAATGAAAAGACTTTAAAAGTAAGAATGAGTTAAAGACTGTTTTGAAATAGTACCTTCACGAGAGGAATAAAAATTTAGGCAGAGAGTTGAAAACTGTTTCAGGAAAGAAGACGCAAGTTTAGAAAATTTAAGAGCATTGCCAACTGGTGAGAGTTTTTTTGAAATAAACAAGTTTGGACGAGTTTTGTTGAAAATGTTGAAGCTAATTGTCGGATTATTGCTTATACAAATTTAAGCGAGTCTGAAAACCTAAAGGCAGGATATCTATACCTTGATTTTTTAAGACTTGTTGTTGTTATTAAACTGGTACAAAATGAGTATTTGATTATCCTACAGTTTGACTAGCGTTTATGCATTTCCTATAGGCATGATTTCTATATGCAACTAATTGTTTGATTATTAGGTTTTATAGGCAGAATTTCTAGTGATTGAGTTAAGAAATATTAAAACCTACAGACATGATATCTAGGTGATTTAAAGCATTGAACCTATAGGCATGGTATCTAGGTGACATAATTATAATATTAAATCCTATAGGCATGGTATCTACCCTTAATTACATGCAATAAATTAAAACCCTACCGCACCCTTTATAATACTTCCCCCGAGTTTCTTTTTACAAGATTATTACTGAAAATAAAGTAAATAACAGAAAATAAATCACAACATACAGCTAGAACCGAGCAACCTAATTCAATCTTGATATCCAATAACATGTGTTTCACCAATTCCGGATTCCAGGTTCCAAGGCCTTCTCTTAGAGTGTTTCAAAGTTCCAAGGGCTTTCAGGAAGCCTAGAAAATGCTTACACACTTAAAGAACTTAGAATAAGTTTGAAGTAAGGGGATTAGAGGAAGACCAAAGCAAAGGATGGTCATACCCAGTCATGAATGGGAATGGCACCCCCTGACCCTTTACATGGCTTGGACAAATAAGAGCAGACTTGAGAAAGTCAGACTTAGGCCTGAATGGTGATTAGGACACCACCAGACTTGAGTCAAGCTCAACACATAACAGGGGTTAAGGGAATGGGATTGATTATAATATAGGTTTAGGGCAACCTGGTTTTAAATTAGGGATAGCAATAGAGTGCCACCCTAGTCTAAAATAATACTCACACACAAAGGGGTTAGGGAAAGGGATTGATATGAAAGCATTTGTTCCAACAAACAAAATTAAGCTACAGGGACTTGGGGAAAGGGATGTAGTACTAATACTAGCAATAACAGAACTAAAAGACATAGGAATATGGGGTAGGGACGTGGCATGCTGAAATTTAATTGCATAAGAAAGTTGAACACAAACAGGCATATAAAAAGTGTAAATAAACACGTAGTTTGGAGATGGAATTTAAATCATGGACATACCAGTATAGAAGTAAAGAATTCAAAAGAGGGTGAGCAAAGTCCTCAATAATGCAAGTATTAGAAAGAGGGATTTAAAGTGAGAGTAAATTATGAACTCAGGTGGATTCTGTGTTCGTGTGTGTCAAAGATAAGGGAGGAGAGGTATTTATAGCTTTTGAAAACGTGTAGGGAAATAAGGTAATAAATAAAATTAAAACTCAAACATGGTAACCAATCCCCTTTCAGAATCAATTAACCCAAGTGATTCCCTTAATTTTAACTAGGGAAACACTTCTTAACGGGTCAACATGCCTAATTAAGGAAATAAATCAGTTTGGGGCAGATTGATTATTGCAATAAAAAGGATAGTAAAAGAATGAAGTAAATAATTAAGTCTAAGTACGAAACTGATTTATTTGAGACAAAATTCAAAAAGGTAAAACATCACAATAAAGGAAGTGAATCAATTAATTTTAAACAGATGAATAAGAAACTAGAGCTTGTAAGGAAACCCTTTGCAATCAGTCACACGATCGATGGAATCAAGATCAAACAAGAAAGGAACACAATATTGCCCTTTATTGTATAAATATCAAGGGGTAAACAAGCATGCAGTGTTAGACATGTTGATGAAGCAGTACAAACATTCAGTAGCATTAGGGTAAGCTAGGGCTCAGTAATAAAAAATAATATCTGAAACACAGTAGTCAAACCGGTCGAGCAATCACATAGAAACAACAGTGAAGCAAGTAAAGACAGCCAGAAACAAGTAAAGGTCTTGTAGTAGGAACAAAATGAGAAAATTTATAGAGAAAAGTTAGGGCTTTACCAATAACCAGGTAAAACTCAAAATTAGACAAATTAAACAAAGCAGGAAGAACCAGTGACAAAGAACAAATGCACATTTAAGCAAACAATATTCAGCACCTGGATAAACTAAAAAGGAATTAGGGTTTTGACATGCATGAAGTAGATAGAGGAAAGATCATGAGCAAATCACAGCCAAACATAAACACGTTAAAAAAAATCAGAGATCTTTTGAAAAACGTAAAAGGGAAAAACCCTAATGAAGGGTCGTTTATGCAAGAATATTGAAGAACTTTCGAGAACACACTTAAACATTCATGGCAGGTATAGATCTGAAGCAGATCTGAAATAAAAATCAATAAAATCCCAAAGATTAGGGTTTCAAAGAACCCAGAAAGGTGATAAAAGCCTTGTAAATTAATGATGTAACCAGGAGCGCCAAGGATCTGACTCGAACGACCATGGCTGACCGGAGAAAACTCAAGGACGGCCGGAGAAAGGTCATGAGTGTAAGTCAGTCAACGATTGGAACAACTTCCTTCAAGATTTGGTTGTGAAACCATGGAAGTGAACAATCAAGAGCCATGAGAGGCCATTACACATCTTCGATGGCCATGAGAGGCCATGGGTTAAGGCGAAATTGAGATGCGGCGGCTAGGGTTCATGAGGGATTAGAGAGCATCTTAGAGAAGGAAGGGTTTCAAGGGCGGCGTTTGGTGAGAAGTGATTACGGTTGGGGTGGGTCGGTGGAATTAAAAAGGAAAGAATGCATTGTGGCCATTGATCATTTAGATCAATGGCCCAGATCAGATGGGAGCCGGGCGGATCAGGCAAATGGGTCGAGGGTCGGGTTAATTTATGAAATTGGGTAGTGTAATTTATGGTTGGAATTGTGGTTGAAAGTAGGCTATAATTGAAAATGAAATCGGCTACTATTGAAATAGCCACTTTTTCACATTATGAATTTATAAAAATAGTAAATGATATTAAAAATCAAATTAAAAATACTAATTTAATAAAATCTATGTAAGTATTAATTTAAAAATAGTGGAAATGATTTTGTGATTGAAAATGCCTTTAAATTGAGAAGTAGGCTAAAATTGTAATTTCATGCAATTTTAGTTTAAAAATACCAAATAGGCTTGTAAAATTATGTAAAAAATCATGTAAATTATATTTTTGTGTAAATGTGAGAATACAATAAATTATTCACCAAAAAAAACAAGTTTTGGGAATAATTATTGGATTTTATAGTGCAAAATATGCCATAAATTGGTTTTAAAACCCTTGAAAAAATGTGAAAAATACCAAAACCTTTGTGGATGCTTATATATGCATATACATGCTATTTTGAAAGTATTTTGAGTATAAAAAATATATAGGAAATGTCACGACCCGGAATTTTCTCCCAACATCGGGATCGTGATGACGCCTACTCGTGGTAGCTAGGCAAGCCTCTTTATTCACACTATCCTGTTTTTAACAACATTTCATATTCAATTTAATAACCAAAACCAAAACCTTAATTAAACAAGTACGGAAGACTTTATAAAAATAGTAATAAGCCGTTTCAAGGTAAAATAATACTGAAATCCTCTACCCAAGACGTGGAGTCACCAGCTCTCGAACTACTACATGAATACTACACATAAAAGTCTGAAAGAAATATAACATAATCTGTTTGTCTCGGAACAAAGAGACTACAGCTAGTAACATAAGTAAAGGGAGAGACGCCGGGCCTGCGGACGTCTGCAAGCTACCTCGGTCTCAAATATGATCAACTCCCACGCAAAAAATCTACTGTTGTTGCTCCTGATCGAAACTTGGACCTGTGCAAAAACGCACAGAAGTGCAGTATCAGCACAATCCGACCCCATGTGCTGGTAAGTGCCTGGCCTATCCCGGCGAAGTAGTGACAAGCCTAAGACCAGACACCCACATAAACCTGTGCAGTTCTATATATATGTATACCACAAGATAACGAGAAATAATCAAGTAACAACGCAATAAGGAATATCACATAAGAACTCAATAGTTAACAACAGTCATTAAATCAACAAGGAAAAAAAGTATAATGAGAAAGCAAGTAATATCAAGTCAATGAAATAGCAAATGAAGTTCACGGCATCACCCTTCATGCTTTTACTCTCATCCTCACCAAATAAGCAAATAAAGTGCACGGCATCACCCTTCGTGCTTTTACTCTCATCCTCACATCCATGGTACGGCATGATCCTTCGTACATGGTTCAATAACAAGGCACGTCATGATCCTTCGTGCGTAATCAATAACATGGCACGACATTAACCTTCGTCCATAAACAATAACAAGGCACGACATTAACCTACGTGCATAAACAATAAATCAAGGCACGACATCACCCTTCGTGCATTATCACTCGTCCTCACCCAAATAACAATCACAGTTAAGGGCAGAGAATGAAAATAACAAATCATGAACCATCCCGGCAAGGGACACAATAATCATCACAACAAAGTCCCGGCAAGGGCAATCAATATCTCACTTCACAACAAGTCCCGGCAAGGGCAATCAATATCTCACTTCACAACAAGTCCCGGCAAGGGAGAACAATAGAAATTCTACAACCCGGCAAGGGTTCAACAATTTATCTTCAAATATGTCTCACAACAAGTATAAACAACGACTCACGGTCATGCTAGACGCCAGTGTATGGATGCTCGTCACCACAGCCCATACACCGCACTCGATCACATAGCACATAGCACACAATCCTATTCCCTCAAGCTAGGATAGAACAAACACTTACCTCGAACTTCCACGCCAACGCAAGCCCCAAACGCCGCCTTTTCTTTGGAATTTGGCTCCAATACTATCGTATCTTTTATTGATGAACAAGGCTGAAATTTACAAGTCAATAGGGCTAAACAAAGCAATAATCCTTGGTCTGAAACACCACAATTACAAACCAGAACCTCGAATCGACACCGTAAAACTTGAAACCAACACGACCTCAATATTAATTCTCTGTACTTGATGTAGCCGAATAACTATATAGTAGCTCCTCCTCTTCGTCACTTCCGTCTTCTACGTCATCCTCATATTTTGACTTGTCAGATTCCTTTTCGATTTCAAATAATCAATGTTCTTACGGTTTGCTGTGAGGGACAGAGATTGATTCCACATGAGAAATCATCAACCTTTCAACTCTTTGGACCACTGATTTATGTAATTTACTTAGTTCAATACACATAATTGTGGTTGAGGAGGATACTAATCTTTGCTTCTTTTCAAAGATAAATGGCTCTTTTACTTGTTACCACTGGATTTCATAAAGGCAAATGCACCGAAAGTAAATATAGCCAAATCAATGAATGATTCCAAATAAATATTTAAAATATACAAATCCAGAGATGGATGTATCCATGAAGAAGTTGAATATAAGAACTTCAATTAAACAATTAACTAATCACAAAACTTCTTCTATCGCAACTTCTTAGTAACCCATGAGAGCTTTCATCAAATCCAACCGTTTCCAACACAAAACTCTATATGTAGAAGTTCCAGAGTATTAGTTAGCAATTCTCAAAGACGGGTTGTTACATCTTACATGAAAAAGGGGTCGTCTTCTTTTATTCCTTTTTTTTGTATCGGCGGCTGTCGTTTTTCTTTCAGTGTAGGAATCTTTTTTTTTTGCTAGGTCTAGGTCTAGATATTGAAAAACTTCTTAAAGCATAAACATTAGTAATTTAGGTCGGAATCACGTCAAACGATACTTATTTTTAACCAAATTTTACAGGAATGATTTAAACCATATATAAGACTTGTACCGGGCATCGGAACCAAAATACGAGCCTGATACCATGGTCTTTTAATAAATTTTAGAAAAACAATTTCACAGAAAAATTCATATTTTGGGCTCTAGGCCTCGAAATTCGACTCCGGACGCATTCCCGAGTCCCATATTTTCCTGCGGACCTTCCGGGACCGTCCGATCTCGGGTCCGGGTCTGTTTACCAAAAATGTTGACCGAAGTCAACTATATCAATATTAATATCAAATTTCTTCAAATTTTCCATAGAATTCACATTTTCTATCACAAATCTTTCCGGCTATATGTCCAGATCGCGCACGTAAATCGAGGCAACATAGAATGAGGTTTTCAAGGCCTCGGAAGTGTAGAACAAATGAGGAAAACAAGTGATGACCCCATTGGGTCGTCACATCCTCCACCTCTAAAACAACCGTTCGTCCTCGAACGGACAAGAGAAGGAAGTATCTCAGCCAGGGAACAAATGTGGGTAGCGGCTCCGCATATCAGACTCGGACTCCCAGTTTGATGCCTCAGGAGGCTGACCTCTCCACTGAACACGCACAGAAGTATAACTCTTCGACCTCAATTGTCGGACCTGCCGGTCAAGAATAGCCACCGGCT
Organism: Nicotiana noctiflora; assembly: GCA_032618575.1. Taxonomy (NCBI): domain Eukaryota; kingdom Viridiplantae; phylum Streptophyta; class Magnoliopsida; order Solanales; family Solanaceae; genus Nicotiana; species Nicotiana noctiflora. Next base: position 96,672 of record JASVEL010005154.1, on the reverse strand, counting down.
CCTCCTCGTAGGATAGATCATTGTCCAATTGGACAGTACCGAAGTCTAACACATGTGTGGGATCGCCGTGGTACCTCCGAAGCATAGATACATGAAAAAGTGGATGCACGGCTGATAAGCTTGGAGGCAGAGCTAGTTTGTAAGCCACCCCTCCCACTCGGTCTAGAATCTCAAATGGGCCAATATACCTAGGGCTGAGCTTGCCCTTCTTCCCGAACCTCATCACGCCCTTCATAGGCGACACTCGGAGCAACACTCGCTCACCAACCATGAAATCTACATCTCGAACCTTACGATCCGCATAAGTCTTCTGTCTGGACTGAGCTGAACGCAATCTCTCCTGGATAGTCTTGACCTTATCCAAGACCTCCTGAACTAAGTCTGTGCCCAACAACCGAGCCTCTCCCGGCTCAAACCATCCGACTGGAGATCGACATGGCCTACCATACAATGCCTCATACGGGGCCATCTGGATGCTGGACTGGTAGCTGTTATTGTAGGCGAACTCTACTAATGGCAGAAACTGGTCCCACGAACCTCCGAAGTTAATGACACATGCTCGAAGCATGTCCTCTAGAATCTGTATAGTCCGTTCGGACTGACCATCCGTCCGAGGATGAAAAGCTGTACTCAGCGGAACCTGGGTGCCTAACTCCTGCTGGACCGCTCTCCAGAACCGCGAGGTAAACTGTGTACCCCGATCAGAGATAATAGACACTGGCACCCCGTGAAATCGAACAATCTCTCTGATGTAAATCTCTGCTAACCTCTCCGATGAGTAGGAGACAGATACTGGAATGAAGTGTGCTGACTTGGTCAGCCTATCAACAATGACCCAAATAACATCAAATTTCCTACGAGTCAAAGGAAGTCTCGTAACAAAGTCCATAGTGATTCGCTCCTATTTCCACTCGGGAATCTCAATCCTATGGAATACACCACCAGGCCTCTAGTGCTCATATTTCACCTGCTAACAATTTAGACACCGAGCGACATACGCAACGATATCTTTCTTCATTCTGCGCCACCAATAGTGCTGCCGTAAGTCCTGGTACATCTTCGCGGCGCCTGGGTGAATAGAATACCGCGAACTGTGGGCCTCCGCTAAGATTAACTATTGAATCCCTTCGATATTGGGCATACAAACTCGGCCCTGCAATCTCAATACCCTATCATCATCTAGATTTACCTTCGTGGCACCTCCCCGCTGTACTGTATCTCTCAAATCACGCAAATGAGGATCATCAAATTGCCTCTCACGGATACGCTCTAATAGAGAAGAACGAGCGACCGTGCGGGCTAACACCCTGCTAGGCTCAGAAATGTCTAATCTCACGAACCGGTTGGCTAAGGCCTGGACATCTAGAGCTAATGGTCTCTGACTGACCAGAATGAATGCAAGACTACCCATGCTGGCAGATTTCTACTCAATGCATCGGCCACCACATTGGCCTTACCTGGGTGGTATAGGATAGTAACATCATAGTCTTTCAGCAACTCTAACCATCTCCGCTGTCGTAGATTCAACTCCTTTTGCTTGAACAAGTACTGTAGGCTTTTGTGATCAGTGTATACCTCACACATCACACCATATAGATAATGCCTCCAGATCTTCAAGGCATTCACCACTGCTGCTAACTCAAAATCATGTACTGGATAATTCTTCTCATGTATTTTTAAATGCCTCGAAGCATAAGCAATAACTTTTCCGCCTTGCATCAATACCGCTCCAAGTCCAGTACGGGATGCTTCACAGTGAACTATGTAAGGCTCTGCACCTGTAGGTAATATCAACACTGGTGCTGTAGTCAAAGCTGTCTTGAGCTTCTGAAAGCTCGCCTCACAGTCATCTGACCACTTGAACTGGGCACCCTTCTGGGTCAACCTGGTCATCGGGGCTGCAATAGAAGAGAACCCCTATACAAATCGCTAATAATACTCTACTAACCCCAAGAAACTCCGGATCTTGGTGGCTGATGTTAGTCTAGGCCAGTCCTTGACTGCCTCCATCTTCCTTGGATCGAAATGTATGCCTTCTGCCGTCACAACATGACCTAGTAATGCAACTGTACTTAGACAGAACTCACACTCTTGAGATATCTGCATATAGCTGACTACCCTTTTCAGAGTCTAGAGAGCCACTCTGAGATGCTGCGTATGCTCTTCCTAACTGCGGGAGCATATCAATGTGTTATCCATGGGTACTATCACGAGCCAGTCTAACTAGGGTATGAACACCACGTACTTATACACATAACCATGACTTTGGCCATAAGAGTCATCCCTAAATTACAACATTGCCAACTAACTACGTGTTATCAAATACCTTATTCCAAAGCTCCCACATTACTCAGAATGAGGTATGGAGACCCCGTGATTACTTTTTCAAATTAATGAGTCATATTTATCTACACTTGGGTGCTCGTCTCAAAGGCTAAACTCAACGGTTTCAAAATACAGATGGCTAGATATGAATAGGAACTATACAAAAAAATGGTCAAATAGTCCTAACAGGCATGACTCTCATTTAAAAATGTAATATAAAAATATTAATTTCATAAAAGGAGAATTTTAAACTCATAAACTCTTACTACCAGGACCTAGTCCTCATATGATATCCACCGCAACTTGAAGCTCGGCTTAGAAATATTTCACATTATGCCAAAAATTGGAGGATCTCATCCTCAACTCTGAATCACAGTGCTTGCACATTATATCATCTGAAATTTTTTATTTCCTTTCTTTCTTCCTTTCAATAATTGTCCGTCAACGATAATCACAACATAAAATGAACCCTCATACTACTGATAGGGCGCACAATTAATGATTAAAATTAGTTATTCCGAGAATTATATCAAAACCCAGTGTAATAAGTAATATAAAGTCACTCTTAGCCTCGTGGATATTTTGGTGACTAACACCTAATAATAAGGATGTCTATCCTCATGTAATATCCCAACATGAGTATTTCCATAAGCAGATTTGATGATTACGATGCTCACTCATGAATGGAGCATATTAAAAGGACTAGCCAAAATTTTTCTTTCAAAAAAGAAAAACAAATCAAATTAAGGGAAAATTATTCTGTTTATAACAATCTGAATTATACATGTGATGATACCATCTGGTGTAGTGACCTCGTTCATACCATAAAAATTATATCAATGGTTGGGTCTCCACCTCTAGGATTTTCACCTCCACCTCTAACATCCCGACCTCTACATCTGGCTGGCCATGTAGGATAAATATTAACTGCAATGGAGCATGTAGCCTGAGTGCTTTCCTAAATTACATTTCTGTAAACTACCACATTCACAACAATTCCTTTGAGGCTCAGTTAACTTATTGAACATGACGACATACTTGAGCACAGTCATGGTGACCTGGTGCAACCAATTAGATTGCATATACTATATATTACAGAGAATCTAGGAGGTGACGTCTTCAGAACATTTTCTTAAAATAGAGTTTAGTAGGTAGTGTTGCGTTGGCCGGCTTGCCCTCTTCATAAGCTTGTCGCAAACATCAACGGCCAATTTCCTCTTTTGATATGTTGGCTTAACACTACTAAGCTACCCCATTTACTCGTATACTCTTCGTTATTCTCTGGGAGCGATTCTTACCCCATGAAAAGAACCAACCTTAAATATGTATAAATTATTTGGAGGACCTTTCCATACCATATACATACATTCCAATAACTCACCATATTTGTCCTTCACAATACGATTCATTAGGTGATCTCCAAATATAATTGCATCTTCTGTTGGAACCATAACTGGTGTGGTAAATACATTATCTTTCCACTACTTCTGTTTGCCCTCCGAAGCACAGTAAAATCAACCCCCTCACATTCGACTATTCCCACGTTTTGTAATTCCTCACAACAACGATCAAGCACAATCCTGTGGGTCCTCAAAAGATGCACCGTTGAAGGTGGTAGCGAAGAGTTTGGCGAAACCTATCCGACCTCCATAAGACTTTTGAAGGCGTAGTTGATCTCTCACCAGCCCGTGCCATTGTTCGGCTGGAGAAGCGGTACGTGACTTCGCCATTCGTGGGAAGACAAGAGTGGAAATTCATCTTAACATTTGAAGAACGAATTCGCACGATAAGAAAGAACAAATGAGAGATTTTTTCCTAACTTAATAGACTCTGGAAGACAAGTACAAACGTCTCCGTACCTACCCCTCAAACTCTACTAAGCTTGTTTGTGAGTGGTGAGACCTATGTAACCTAGAGCTCTGATACCAACTTGTCACGACCCTGATTTTTCTCCCAACATCGGGATCGTGATGGCGCCTACTCGTGGTAGCTAGGCAAGCCTCTTTATTCACACTATCCTGTTTTTAACAACATTTCATATTCAATTTAACAACCAAAACCAAAACCTTAATTAAACAAGTACGGAAGACTTTATAAAAATAGTAATAAGCCGTTTCAAGGTAAAATAATACTGAAATCCTCTACCCAAGACGTGGAGTCACCAGCTCACGAACTACTATATAAATACTACACATAAAGGTCTGAAAGAAATATAACATAATCTGTTTGTCTCGGAACAAGGAGACTACAACTAATAACATAATTAAAAGGAAGAGACGCCGGGCCTGCGGACGCCTGCAAGCTACCTCGGTCTCAAATATGATCAACTCCCACGCAAAAGATCTACTGCTGCTGCTCCTGATCGAAACCTGGACCTATGCAAAAATGCACAGAAGTGCAGTATCAGCACAACCGACCCCATGTGTTGGTAAGTGCCCGGCCTATCCCGGCGAAGTAGTGACAAGCCTAGGACCAGACACCCACATAAACCTGTGCAGTTCTATATATATGTATACCACAAGATAACGAGAAATAATCAAGTAACAACGCAATAAGGAATATCACAGAAGAACTCAACAGTTAACAACAGTCATTAAATCAACAAGGAAAACAAGTATAATGAGAAGCAAGTAATATCAAGTCAATGAAATAGCAAATGAAGTGCACGGCATCACCCTTCGTGCTTTTACTCTCATCCTCGCCAAATAAGCAAATAAAGTGCACGGCATCACCCTTCGTGCTTTTACTCTCATCCTCACATCCACGGTACGGCATGATCCTTCGTACATGGTTCAATAACAAGGCACGGCATGATCCTTCGTGCATAATCAATAACATGGCACGGCATTAACCTTCGTGCATAAACAATAACAAGGCACGGCATTAACCTTCGTGCATAAACAATAAATCAAGGCACGACATCACCCTTCGTGCATTATCACTCGTCCTCACCCAAATAACAATCACAGTTAAGGGCAGAGAATGAAAATAACAAATCATGAACCGTCCCGGAAAGGGACACAATAATCATCACAACAAAGTCCCGACAAGGGCAATCAATATCTCACTTCACAACAAGTCCCGGCAAGGGAGAACAATAGAAATTCTACAACCCGGCAAGGGTTCAACAATTTATCTTTAAATATGTCTCACAACAAATATAAACAACGACTCACGGTCATTCTAGACGCCAGTGTATGGATGCTCGTCACCACAGCCCATACACCGCACTCGATCACATAGCACATAGCACATAGCACATAATCCTATTCCCTCAAGATAGGATAGAAAAAACACTTACCTCGAACTTCCACGCCAACGCAAGCCCCAAACGCCGCCTTTTCTTTGGAATTTGGCTCCAATACTATCGTATCTTTTATTGATGAACAAGGCTGAAATTTACAAGTCAATAGGGCTAAACAAAGCAATAATCCTTGGTCTGAAACACCACAATTACAAACCAGAACCTCGAATCGACACCGTAAAACTTGAAACCAACACGACCTCAATATTAATTCTCTGTACTTGATGTAGCCGAATAACTATATAGTAGCTCCTCCTCTTCGTCACTTCCGTCTTCTACGTCATCCTCATATTTTGACTTGTCAGATTCCTTTTCGATTTCAAATAATCAATGTTCTTACGGTTTGCTGTGAGGGACAGAGATTGATTCCACATGAGAAATCATCAACCTTTCAACTCTTTGGACCACTGATTTATGTAATTTACTTAGTTCAATACACATAATTGTGGTTAAGGAGGATACTAATCTTTGCTTCTTTTCAAAGATAAATGACTTTTTTACTTGTTACCACTGGATTTCATAAAGGCAAATGCACCAAAAGTAAATATAGCCAAATCAATGAATGATTCAAAATAAACATTTAAAATATACAAATCCAGAGATGGATGTATCCATGAAGAAGTTGAATATAAGAACTTCAATTAAACAATTAACTAATCACAAAACTTCTTCTATCACAACTTCTTAGTAACCCATGAGAGCTTTCATCAAATCCAACCGTTTCCAACACAAAACTCTATATGTAGAAGTTCCAGAGTATTAGTTAGCAATTCTCAAAGACGGATTGTTACATCTTACATGAAAAAGGGGTCGTCTTCTTTTATTCCTTTTTTTTTGTATCGGCGGCTGTCGTTTTTCTTTTAGTGTAGGAATCTTTTTTTTTTTTGCTAGGTCTAGGTCTAGAAATTGAAAAACTTCTTAAAGCATAAACATTAGTAATTTAGGTCGGAATCACGTCAACGATACTTATTTTTAACCAAATTTTACAGGAATGATTTAAACCATATATAAGACTTGTACCGGGCGTCGGAACCAAAATACGAGCCCGATACCATGGTCTTTTAATAAATTTTAGAAAAACAATTTCACAGGAAAATTCATATCTTGGGCTCTAGGCCTCGAAATTCGACTCCGGACGCATTCCCGAGTCCCATATTTTCCTACGGACCTTCCGGGACCGTCCGATCTCGGGTCCGGGTCTGTTTACCAAAAATGTTGACCGAAGTCAACTATATCAATATTAATATCAAATTTCTTCAAATTTTCCATAGAATTCACATTTTCTATCACAAACCTTTCCGGCTACATGCCCACACCGCGCACGTAAATTGAGGCAACATAGAATGAGGTTTTCAAGGCCTCGGAAGTGTAGAACAAATGAGGAAAACAAGTGATGACCCCATTTGGTCGTCACAGAAAAATTGGGTATCAACTCATACTACACTATTGTGCATTTTTCTTGGAAGGTACATGATACTTTAGCGGCCTACTGGGCGCAGCACCACGGACGATTCGGGGACTAGGTGAGTTACAGTATGTAAGGTGGCCCGCAGATTTTAAAGCCCTTCCTAGAAATTGTATTTCCTTTATGTCCATTGTATTCCGGACAAATGTTGTGTTGTATTTATATTTTTATCAGTAGTTGCTCATACACTTGTGACACCGGATTTCTGGGATGGTTTCAGTAAAACTTTGTGCTAATTTTTATTATTTAAATTTGAATCCATGAAGTGATGTTATATTTATGTAAAATGAAAGGAAAAACCTTAGATTTTCAAAAGTATTAAAAGATGAAATAAATTGGTAATTTAAGTGGCTAGCATGACAGCGGTGTACGACGCCATAACGACCTATAGTGGATTTGGGTGGTGACAATATGGTATTAGAGCACTAGGTTCTCATCGGTCTCATGAGTCATGAGAAAGCCTAGTAGAGTCTCGCGGATCGGTATGGAGACGTCTGTACTTATCCTCGGGAGGCTACAAGGCTGTTAGGAGTATTTTCCTTCTTGATTTTCTTATCGTGCGATTCGATTACTTTGAGGCTTATGGCTTTGATTTATTCCTATTCAATCATATGCGAGCGCTTGTTATGAATCGAAAATTTAAGGATTATAATGGAACTACAAATGTGGTGTGGGGTGATTTTCCCAATATAGTTGATTGGACTATTATAGCTACATTCGAAGGGAATTTGTATTGCTTCAACTTAGTAATAGAACTTCTGAGAGGCTTGAGGCTAGGCACAGGTTGCCATGCTGCTTATAAGAAATTATTTCGCAGTGTTGTTGTGATGGTAAGGGGTTTGCCCGCGTGTCGGGGCAGTGAATGAATTGAAGGGAGGTTTACTCAATGTGTAATCAACGGATTTAGTATTTCATTCCCGGTAGGGGACAGTCAATTGGGCCAAGGATGGTCTGATGTGGACTAGTGGAAGTAATAAAACATGGTAATTGCAAATGTGGTGGAGTTCCCCTCTACATGGGGGGGGGGGGTGTTGTTGTCCTAATTGAACGCTTCAAGTATGTCAGTGTTATGAGCTGCTACAATTCGTCTTATGGCAGGATATTGTGAAATACTATTGAAGATGTAACCGTCAAATATCGTGGGGATGCAGTGGTTTAGGATTTAATCAGTGTTTCAAATATTGACGGTTCGAGGAAGGTGACCTTCGGAAAAGTTTAGGGTTAGTAGCAAATTGTGGATTTAAGTTCTATGAAGATAAATTTTATCAAGGCAACAATTAAGCAGCAAAAGATGAGAAAGGCATATGGGAAGTATCAGGCGGAGTTTTAAACTTCTAAAATGTCAGGTTTGGGGCTTCGTAATGAAAAAACTATGCACCTTAAGGGAGTCTAGAATGACTTGAGAATATTGGTGCTTGGTTATTGGCACTTTTGGATCCAATTTGGAGTAGGGATTCTGGTACGACCGGGGATTTAATATAACTAAAAGGATCCGCTTAAATAAAGGGAGGCATAGCATGACTTTGAAGTGGAAGGATGTTGTCGCACATTTAATGGATGTCCACGAGGGGTAAATAGACTGGTACATCTAGGGAGAAAGCTTAAACTCATGTGAGGTATTCCTGTGAGCAGGTTAGCAGTCGCGTGGTTGGCAAGGCTCCTGCGAAGAGTTCTACTGGATATGCAGTGAGGGGAATTATTGTGTGAATAGTGTCAATAATTTAGGGTATCAAATTGTGTTTCTATGGTATAATATCGAGAATGCTGGCGATTGATTGCACAAGGTTATTTCAACAAGAGATTAAGAATAATGGTGAACTCCAAAGTTTTGTAATGATGGCTTCAAGATAAGTGGGAGAGTCCCACCACTTATGATTTGGGTTGCGTGATTAGCTACTTGGGAGTTTTCTGGTTATTAATATCTTGATGGTTATCTCAGCTATGGAAAAGACCATAAGGGGTAATTTAAGTGAATGAATTATTGGAGGCATGATATGGTTGGCCTTATTGGCTGATGTTCGGACTTGGAGAAAGGTTCAGGATTTACGCCTTGTGTAGATACAGGTTCCGGAGGAGTTGATTTCCCCGGGTGCCTTGTTGAGAGGGTATTAGTGTGTTATAAGATTTATGGAGTTGATTAAATTCAGGACCAAGTCAGAGCGGGTGGATCTCAGTAACGGTTCTAGTGAATTCAAGAGGTGAAGTTTGGTGTCTAATGACATCGAGCTTATAGATGCAATTAAGGTCAAGCTTGGAAAGTCGTTTATGAGAAGAGGCACAAAATGTCCCGTGATGGTTAGCTTGTGATGTAACAATTGGGAGGTATGAAATGGTTCATGAGATGTGAGACAGCATGGTCTCGTGATTCAAGGTCACTCGGGGTAAGTATAAATGGAGTGTGTTATGTGTTGGATGGAGTTAGCCTTATTTTCCAAGGCAATCAAAGATAAAAATTGGAAGTAGAGGGATTGATTAGCCATATTGAATTTGGCATGTTGGGATCTGTGATCAGTTCATTCAGCGTGATCAAGCCGTGCGTAAGATTTGTGGCGGTACGTGTGAGGATTGTCGGTCGCCGTAATTGATGTTATTCAGAACCATTCTGCTGTTATGGCTCGTTAAGTGGAGGCAAATTCTGGAAGAGTTATGGTGGCTTGGATCACTACTTGCAGATTTGCATATTCTACGGTTATGGAAAATTTACCTGTGTGTTGTTATGTTTCTCATGAAGTGAGTTGAGTGCAAGTTCTTATACGACGAAGTGCTAAAATATTAATGATTTTGGAGTTATGATGAAAATTCATGTTCTATCATATATTGGCATGTTAGGTGCAGTGAGTAGCGTGGAAATACAAAGTGAGGATCAAGATTGCAGTTTGGTGTCGACAAGGATGTTACGGGCTCGGATGAGCAAGGAAAATGTTGAATGGTTCGAGTAAATTGGTATTGGCTTCAGTGTCACCTGAGATCGATGTTTTGTGAAAAAGGCTTTGTATCCTGGTTAAGGAATCTTGATCGTTTTTCAATGTTAGTGCGACTGATGGTTGAAATGAGCAGACCTGTTATTTATTTTGGAATATTATAAGGGCGTGTCCCACGGGAAGATTGTATAAGTGTGACATGTAGTCCCTTGATTGGCTAGAGATTTGAACCAAGTATGAGAATTGTGGTAATGTCACTAAATTTGAGAATTTATGCCTGGCACTTTGTTTACTAGGTTATGAACCGAGGAGGTTGCTCCGGTTATGATGGTTATTCTTATGTTTTTTGAGGCAAAAAGGGAGTTACTATGGACCTTTGAAAGGTTATGAGCCAAGTGGGTGCAATCAGAAATCAGTTTGAGATCAATGGATTGAACTATATATGTGAACAGGGCTTTATATCATGCCAGTTGTATTCGTCTCACCGAGCGTTCCTTATGGAGGGACAATCGGGGTGTTATTTTGTCATCAGCTATTCCAGGTAATGATGTATTGCACCGTATAAGTTGTGAAACGGCTTGGTAAATTCGTATGTGTTAAGGTTTTGCGTGGCATTGATGTTATGTGAGCAGGATGGCTCTTGAGATTTAGATCTTGTATCACACCTCAGTTGTGCTTGAGTTTGGTAGCCTATAGCGCTACGTGTTTTCTCAGGGATTGTATTATGCACTTAGCGTGCTTATGATCGAAATTTGATATTCTTATTGTAATGAGCAGATTTAGCTCGAAGTGCAATCTCATTAAGTGAGATTTATGTGTGGATCGGGTGGCACACCGCCATGGGTATGTTATTGGGATTGGGTTACGCGCCGCAACAGTGTAATGTCGAGTATGGTTTTCTATATGCTATTTTCTAAGGAAAGTCCATATAAGTAAGGGGTTTAGGTAATTCCTTCTAGAATTTGATTTCATATTTGTGTTGTGTTCGGATTGGTGGCCTATTGGCGCATGGTAACATCATAAAAGACTTTAATAATTTCTGGGGAGGCTTATTGCCTGAGCAATTGTATCGAATGTGATGAGATCCCTTGATCTAGGATTCTGTGCAATCCAGCTATATGAGATATGTTATAGAGATAAGACTATTATTGGGTTCAGAATGAGGTGAAGGCCTTGTCAGCAGTGTAGACCTAATGTTTTGTTGACTCGACAATTGATTATGAATGTTGGTAAATCTGTTCCGTCGTGGCAGTATGGTAAAGGTTAGAGTAAGACCTGTATATGTCATGAGGTGCAATGGGAGCATCAGATTAGTAGGATTCTGACTAAGTTGATCAGAAAAAGGTTATTGTGGCCCTATGGGTGGGTACTGCAAAGTGTGAATTCAAAAAAGTTATGCAATCATGTTTGAGTATAGCGCGTAGTGATTGATATGGTGATCATATGTTGGAAACGGGCCTAAGGCTTATTTGCTTGAATAAAAGGGAATATCTTTAGAATTTATCGAGCTTATGTGCTCAGCTAAGTTGTGGTGGCACGGGAAGCTGCATGAGGTGCTAAACAGTGATTTCAGACCACTCCACTACAGTTCTCAACAAGTTCGAGGACGATCGCATGTTTAACTAAGAGAGAATGTAAAGACCCGAACGGTCATTTTGAGTACTAGCGCTCCGTTCAGCAGTGGGAGGCCATGAACAACTTCATTTCAGGTTTTACGACTTATACGCGTGTTCAAAATTTTGTTTCGGGAAGTTCGGAGTTGATTTGTGAAGAGAATTCTCATTTCGGAAGCTTAAAGTTGAAAGAATGAACTAGGATTGGAATTTTGAGTAAATGACCTCGAAATTGGGATTTGAAGGTTCCAGCAGGTTCGTATGATGATTTTGGACTTGGGCGTATGCCCGGACTGGGGTTTGGATAACCCGGGAGCGTTTTGGCGCTTGTTTTGGAAGTTGGCATTTTAGAAGGAATTTCATAAGTTTGGTTTGAAGTTCATTTCAGTGTTAGCAATGTCCGTTTTAAATTTCAAGACTGAGACTAGCTCCGTATGGTAATTCTGGAGTTAGGAGCACGATCGAAAGTGAATTCGTATGTCCGTAGACCATTTTGAAGCCATCTGGCTAAAGATAGAAATTTGAAGGTTTTTGGGAAGTTTGACCGGAGGTTGACTTTTGATATTGGGTTCAAAATCCAATTCTGAAAGTTGGTGTAGGTCTATAATGTCAAATATGACTTGTGTGCAAAATTTGAGATCAATCAGACGTGATTTGATAGGTTTCGACATCGAATGTAGAAGTTTGAAGTTTTAAAGTTCATTAAGCTTGAATTGGAGTGCGATTCATGATTTCGTCGTTGTTTGATGTGATTTGAGGCCTCGAGAGAGTTCATATAATGTTTTGGGACATGTTGGTATAATTGGTTAAGGTCCCGAGGTCCTCGAGTGGAAATCGGAAGGTTAAAGGAATGGAATCGGACAAAGAAAAGCGGCTGAAATTGCAGCAAATGTTCAACAGAAAAAAAAAATCTGAGGCGAAGAGGCAATTTCGAAAGCTCATATCTAACAATCGGTAAAGAATCTGAAAATCTTCAAAACAAGAAAGTTGTATCTCTTGAATTCTAATTTTCAGAAAGCTAAATAATTCATTATTTGGATATTTGTATAGAAAGTTATGATAGATTGAATGAAGGCTGGTAAAGCTGTTTTTGGGGTTTCCCAGAAATTTCTGATGCGAGAAGCATGCATTGGAAGCTTATGTCTAGAAATCTATAAGGCATCTGAAAATGTGCAAAAACATGAAAGTTGTAGTTCTTGAATTCTAGTTTTTGGAACTGTAAACCGTTCATCAGTTCGATATTTGTACGTAAAGTTATGGTCAATTGAATAAGGGATGGTAAAGTTGTTTCTAGTGGACTTCTAGTGACGAAAATAGCCTTTAGTGACGGATGGGCAGAAACATTTAATCACAAGGATGAGTCACTTTGCCATTTCATTTTGGAATTTTTGGAGCTCGGTTATTGGATGATTTTGGGCGATTTTTGGAGCTTTTGAAGATGGGGTTGTGTCATTTATCATGAGGTAAGTAATTTATGATAGTTTTAAATTAAATACAAGGTTTATATTTGGATTTAGCCATGGAAATTGATAGAAAACTTGGGATTTGAGGGAAAACCTAGAAAATTAGTATTCTTGGATTTTGACTACGATTTTGAGTATGGAATTAAGAGAACATCATATATTTGAGTTCGTGAGTTCATGGGTAAACTTTATCTTCGAAAAATTTTGGATTCTGGGCACGTGGGCCCGAGAGTATTTTGGTCATTTCACTAAGCGGAGTTGAGAATTTGTTAATCTGAATTGTTAACAAGTATTTGAGTATATTCTCATTAGTTTGTTGTTAATTGGCTAGTTTTGGTGCATTGTGCGTTGGTTCAAGCCTTCGGAAGAATGTAAACCGCCGGTTATGAGTCTTTGGAGCGAGGTGAGTCTCCTTTTTAATCTTGTGAGAGGGAAATTACCCCATAGGTGAGTTAAATTGATTATGTGCTCCTAATTGTGTGGGCTGCGTACGCACGAGGTGATGAGGGTCCGTGCGTAGCTACCATTATGCTATTGTCCGGGAAGTCTAGGACCCGAAATCATGCTATACTTGGGATATTTGAAATCCTATTGACATTTGAATTGTTAAAAATCAAGTTGAACTAGTAAATGAATTTCAAAGTGATTAAACTTTGTATCTTGAATTGTTAAAAGAGGATTTGGTTTTTATTTGATAAAATAGCCTCGATAAACTCTTAATTTTCTACTTGAGCATGTATTTTATGTGTGCTTGCGTCACATGTATGATTCGCGAGCAGGATATGTGTTTATTTATGGAACGGGCCGAACGCCTGGGTGAAAATAGATGCATCTATGGTTCGTGCCGCTTGACCCTCGGCAGTGCACAATTTACATTCCTATTGGAGCATGTCATCGCCTCGATGTAATTTGCGCATGTTTATTGTGAGCACGTGATTTTTGCCCTAAGCAAATTATTCCAAAATATATGCAAAATAATTTTTTGAATTTTTGTGGCAATTTGTTGATAATTGTTTGCTTAAATAATAACTCATAAAATAGGTGATAATACCAGGATTTTTCCTAATTTTTGGAAAACAAAATAAAGAAAATTAAAATATCATCTATTTTAATAATTAAAAATACCAAATATATATATATATATATATATATATATATATATATATATATAATATATATATATATATATATATATAGAAATTAATTTCTCTTTAATTTTAGAAAAATCAGAAAATAGCGAAAAAGAAGAAAATACAAAGAAAATAAATACACAACAAATACGAAAATATAAAAATACAAAAACACAATGTATAATGAAAATAATAAAATACAAATTGGGCCAAATATAAATTCAGCAGCCCAAGGGATTAAATACACTAACCAGGCCCAAATGAAACCTGCCCGGTCTGCCTATGCAGACCCAAAACGACACCGTCCAGGGGAAATCAAATCTAGACCATTGGAAATTTGATCAAACGGTCCAAGAGTAATAGTTGCTCAATAATCAAAACGACGTCGCATAATCTAATTAATCTGAACCGTTGATAATATTAATCCAAGGGTCATGATTAAATGACCACTTAACTAGAACGACATCGTTCATAAGTCAATTGAATCTGAGCCGTTGGTGCATTTAATCCAACGGTCTCAGATCAATCAATATTTTTAAATACATAAAATTATACAGATTATTTCATTCATACACCCTCATCTCTAACCCTGAAACCCTAGCCGCCCTGATATGCTCTCAACCACTGCCGGAAACCCATCGACAGTGGTTCACTACCTCCTCTTCTCAGGCCGTCATGAACACCCCTTGGCCTCCTTCTTCCCCTCTTTCACCCTACCCCATCGGCTCCCACATAAAACCTATAGAAACCCTCAAAAGGTGTCACCAGAACCTTACTCCAGCGACCACCACTTAAGAACCAGGGGTCGCCCTTAACACCCCATGACCACCTTCGCCTCCTCTTTAACCCTACCTATATGGTTTCCCTCGAATAAGCCTGAAAACCCTCGAATATTGCAAAAATATGTCGCCGGAACCCTACTCCGGCGAACACCCCTAGTCCAAAAACCACTCTGTTTAATCCCATAAGCCCAGCCTCATTATTCCCAAGAGTTTTTTTCACAAAAGAGCCTCGATGAGTCTGCCTGAGGATTAAAAATCCAAGAGATAGTATCCTAAACTTCCGATGTTCTGGATAATCAAGAAAATTAAAGAAAAATAAAGAGAAAGAAAACAGAAGAAAGAAAGAAGGAAAAGAAGAACCAAAATCGAAAGCTAAGTGTTCTTAGTTTTAGCTTTCTTGATTTTTCTATTTTTGTGAATCGCGTGTCTCTTTGCTTTCTTGATTTTTCTATCATTTGCCTCTTTGCCTTCCTCATTCTTTTTCTTAGTTATGAATAGCATGCATGTAACCTCGTGGCTTTCTGATCTTTACTACTTGTGAATCACATGGCTATAGTCTTTCTTCTCTGATAAAGTTTTTAGTAAAAAAAATCGCATGTTTGTTGTTCATAGCAACACTTCGATTTCTAAGGTTTTACTAGATTAAAATCGAAATTAGTAATTAAGTATTCTATTGATTAGATTCTACCTCTGATTAATTTGTTCCCTTGAATCTCATTAATTGAGTGCTTAGATCTAATTTGTTCTTATCTGTGAAACTGTCTATTGTTGGCTATTTTTATAAGTCGATTTTGACTTTGACTTTTAGTTTCTTATTGATGAAGGGGTTAAAAGGGTAAATAAAATGAAAATACAGGGCTAAGGGGGGAAGGTTAATTGGTATACTGTAAATAACCTAAGGGATTAAGGGTATATGTCGCAATGCTGCCTGGTTCGTGGGCAAATAGCTAAAGAATAAGGGGTATTTTGGGCACAATAAAAGGGTAAATAAGTAGAAATTGAAATCAAGTGAGGGTAACATGGACAATTAAGGGTATTAGAGTAATGTAGATGCCACTACAACCTTCTAGTAGGGGTTCTAGTGCATTTACGATTAAACTAGGTGTATTAATATGAAAATAACTCATAAGCTAAGGGGTGGGAAATCAGACTATTAATTTTAAAACTTCTTCCCATTTTGTTCTATAAATAGGCCTCATTAGGCCACATAAAAAAAGTTTTGAAATTCTGAGGTTCGAAAAAGGGTTCTGAAAAAGTTTTGAAGTTTGAAAGGTCCAATACTCTGAAAAACCATTCTAATCTCTGCCAAATTCAAATTTCATAATTCATCCTTAGGAAATTCCCTAATACTACTATTGTTCCATTGGTTTTGGTTCGAGTTCAAGTGAAAATCTCTTGAGTTCTGGTGTTTCGTCTATTGTTCTGTGCTTATTTGATCTGATATTGGTTACTGAAGCTGTTTGCTCTGTGGTTATACCTTGAGAAGCTGTTTGGTTAGAGTAAAGTTTTGGTATCAAATCTAGTTACTGTGTATTGTTGTGAATCTGCTGGTTATTGCTTGCTGAAGTCCTGTCAATGATGATCCTTCTTCCTCTATTTGCCTTAGACTCATCAAATTCATTTCATATTTCCAGGTACACCTCTGAAATTTGAAGATGTAGTTGCAAACTTGAAGCTATAGAAATTGTTTGACCGCTTTATGAGTTCTCTTTTCGATTCTGTTTATTTCTATAGATATAGAACAAGTAGAATCATTTGTATTCATTAGGAGAAGTCGTATGTATAATTGAACTGGGACTGTGGATTCATGTTACTGAATTTTTTTTAGTAGTTTAGTCTAATTACTAAAATCACATATGAATTAGATTAATAGAAAACAGTTTCATTAGAGTAGAGATTGAAATTTGAAAAAAAATGAGTATTAAAGTCTGTTTCGATTGATCATGTTGAGACGAATCAGAAAGTGAAATGGAATTCTAAGAATTCGTTTGTTATACTTAGTTCATGATAGTCAGTTTAAACAAATAAAAGTATGAGTTCTTCAGATTCGAATTTTGATTAGTTAATACGGTAAGTTTCAGATTAATCCATGCTATGTAAGAGAAGCTGTAATGAATTTTCAGTAAATAGTATAAAATGATTGCTTCAACATGAACGACTTAGTAATCCAATTCGAATAGGTTTTCTGTAGTTTAGATTTAAAATTTCTGATTAAACAAAGTAGTACTTCAACTTTGCCTTTGAACATATGCAGCATTCCAATTGATAAATATAGTAGAAATCAGTTTATAATGTTAGTAATACACAAATCAGACTTAGTTAATGTAAGTGAATAAAACAGTAATATCCAAATAGAAATCAGTGTTAATGCATTAGTTAATTTATGATACTGCAATTATAATATCCGTTTAAATACGTTATTAGTTAATGATAACATTTGAGCCTGTTTTGGATTTGTTAATAACCTGGGCCTGATCAGGCAAAGAGGCCTAGATCCAATCGCGATGGCTTTTGTGACCATCAGAGATGAACCCATATATACGAACTGGGCTGGAATAAGCCCTGAGCACGGTTGTGCTCTGTTTTTCATTGGCTTAGCCTCAAGGCCCAAAACACATGATGGATTGGACCTAAATAGAATAAAAATACAAATCACAACTAGGCAGCTTTATTTGTTACTTTGGTAAAAAAAAAATAGTAGAAAATGTAGCACTGTAGGCTTGACCTTTAAAATAAATTAGATGAGCCTCGTTAGAGAACAAAAAATGCACGGGGCCCTCAATTAATTATTATAAAATACTTAGATTTGGAAGGACCGTTTAGCGAATTTCACGGTCTTTCCCAAAGTTAATAAAGACATAGATATTTTAGGCACAATTTTAATATACATTCTCAAGTACGGGTGCATATTTATGTGACCCAAACCTTAATCTCAATGAAGTCGAAATGTATTTAAAGCCACAGGCATACTGGTACGGTGTGGTTCAAAAAATATATTTTCACGACGTTGCAATTCATTAAAAATTGATAAAGCATAATATTAATAATGCACACAACTGGAATATATAAAGAAATCAGATAAAAGCAAATACAACAGTTGAGCAACCGTGCTAGAACCACGGAACTCAGGAATGCCTAACACCTTCTCCCGGATTAACAGAATTCCTTATCTGGATTTCTAGTTCGCAGACTATAACAGAGTCAAACCTTCATTAGTTCGGGATTAAAACGGTGACTTGGGACACCATTACATTCTCAAGTGGCGACTCTGAAAATTTAAATAACTAATCCCATTCCGATTGTCCTTGAATTGGAAAAACTCCTTCCTTTTTTATTATATCCCTTCCCGGGGTGTAGTAAAATAAGCAGAACTTCCATAAGAAAAAGGAGGTGCGACATTTATATGTTACTTAAAAATTATAAATATGGAATTGGCCCTACATGGCTTGATATAAACTGATAAGATAATAAAGAATAGATTTTAGAAGCCCTCGATTTATTGTTGAAGGTGTTTACCTATTTATTTGGCTTCACAGTTAGGACTTCTATATAAATCCATGATTATTCACGCACTTATAGAATATCAATAATTGACCTCTAGTGAGTGTCGAAGTTGGCCATCTCGTCTCTACCCCTTCGGGATTAGGCGGGATACTCACTGAGTACACGTTAATTGCGTACTCATACTACATTTCTGTGCATTTTTGTTGCACAGGTACATGATAGTTTAGCAGCCTACTGGGCACAGCAGCATGGACGATTCGGGGACTAGGTGAGTTGGAGTATGTAAGGCAGCCCGCAGCTTTTAAATTCCCTTCCTAGTAATTGTATTTCCTTTCTGTCCATTATATTCCGGACAGAAATTGTGTTGTATTTATATTATTATCAGTAGTTGCTCATGCACTTGTGACACCGGGTTTCTAGGATGGTTTCAGTAAAACTTTATGCTAATTATTATAATTTAAATTTGAATCCATGAAGTGATCTTATATTTATATAAAATGGACGGAAAAACCTTAGATTTTCAAAAGTATTAAAAGAGGAAATAAATTGGTAATTTAACTGGCTAGCCTGACAGCGGTGTCCGGCGCCATCACGATCCGTAATGGATTTAGTTCGTGACATTGAAGGTTTTTGGGATCGGGTGAGGGATAGCCTCTTCGTTGTAGGGTTGTTCGACGAATCTTCCCACGGCGCACTTCGGTAGTAACTTAGGAGCGCCGGGAATTTTGTCTACTCTTTCCTGATGCTCTTTCATTTGATCCCGAAGTGCCTTATTTTCATTCTCCATTTCCTCCATTTTTTTAAGGATGGCTGCAAGTGTGCCATCACTGGTTTGGTCATTGGTGTTTTTGTTGTTTGCACGTACGGTGCGGGTTCACTTGTGGTATTGATGTTCGTCGTTGACGGGTTCTTGATGTTGCTTTGGGATGATGTTTTGAGCAAGCTGCCTAGGGTGTTGATCAGCCACTCTTCCAGTAGTTTCTTGACCATCGGGGGTGGTGTTTCTTTGACTGCAGACGTGGAAGCTCCCTTTTCGTGCAAGATCTCAAGATCTTCAGATGAAGAGGGTGAGATTTTTCCCTCCTGTGTGCTACCAAGTGTAGTGTTCAAGATGTTTTCTCTACCGGCCTCGTTGTGGGAGCCTATGAGGTTGGTTGTGACGCCTGCTATTGCTTTCATTCTTGCGTCATTTTTCGCCATTTTTTTATTTCAGTGGGGTGTGAATGATGGTGGTTTGTTTTTGATATTCTAGGTGTAAACTATGATTTCAATTACCAAAATTCCCACAGACGGCGCCAAATTATTTGACTCGAAAGATAACAAATACTTTACAAGCGAATACAATAAAAATAAATCAAGGGTAAATCGTAATCAAAGATAATGAGACATAGAAATGTGAATTATTTGAGATTCGAGAAAGGAAGAGATAGAGGGAGAAAGATAGAGAGAAAGCTTGTATTCCAAAAGACCGATCCCCTTTACAATATTGGGATCCTCCTTTATATAACTGTCACGACCCCAAATCCGGTCGTGATGGCGCCCAGCACACTGCTAGGCCAGCCCGACCAATCAACAATAACCACGGAGCCACAAGCTCACTTTATCCAATTTAAGCACAACAGTGATAGATATATTTAAAACAGGGAACCAAGTCCCAACATGTGCCAACTCCCATAGACCGAAGGGTCAAGAGTCATGAGCCTCTACAGAGTATACAAAGTGTAAATAGTGAATATAACTGTGCACAAGTGTGGGATGATCATAACAAAATACAGACAAACTGGAGAATCAGGTCCTGCGAACGCTGGCAGCTACCTCGACTGTCCAAAAGCACTCCCGAGCCGCAATAGAATCAGCTCCACTATGGTGTACCTGGATCTGCACACAAGGTGCGGGGAGTCGGGTGTGAGTACTTCCAACTCAGCAGTAATAAAAGTAAATAATGCTGAAGGGAAGAAAACCACGATAGGCACTATCTCATGCTACACAATACAGAACTATCTTTTTATTCCTTTCAAGCATATGTGAGTAGATTATTTAGAAATCTCAATTTTAGCTACTTTATTTCATAATAATATACCAATACCTGGATACACAATCTCAAGTAGTGCAAGTCCGCACTCAAATCAGCCCCTCGGGCTCAACACTGTAAGGCCCCGTAAAAAAATTTTGTGCATAAAACCTAGTAGCTGTGGTGTCATGGTCCGAATAATGTGTTAGGAAGCTCGCCGCGGTTCGGACCCTTGGTAGTGATTTAAGTTTCAAAAATGTAGAGAATTAATTTTTCCGAAAAATGTCAAATATGCGGTCAAGAATGCGACCGCAAACCGGACATGCGGACCGCATTCTTGCCGCAAAACGTTCCAGAGAGTTTCCCAAAAATCGTGTCAAACGTGCGGTCGATATGCGATCGCATGTCAAATCTGCGGTGCACTTTGCGACCGCAGAATCAACATGCGGTCCGCATAGTGACCGCATTCCTTAACAGAATCTGTGTAAAATTTGGGGCAATTCTGCGGTCACTATGCGGACCGCATGTTGATTCTGCGGTCGCATAGTGCACCGCATAATTGACCCCGGCCCAGATTTTGTAATATTTTGACCCGATCTCTTCTTTAATATAACACACTTCTTCTTCATTTTATCATATCATCTTACCAAAATTAGAGAGAGAAGAGAGGGTTTTTAGAGAGAGAAATCTTTCATCTTCAAAGATTGTTCCAACCATTTAATTCCAAGGGATCCTAGGGCAAGGATTCAACTTCCCCAATCTTTTCAAGGTAAAAACCCTAACTATTTTCTTTGATTTTCAATTTTAATTGGGTAAAGAGAGGTTTGCATATAATAGCTTTTGAAGATAGAATTTTTACACTCATGCATGATTATTGAACTTGATTTCTAGTAAAAGAAGTGAGTAGAAGTAAGAGTCTTCAAGAACAAGGTTGGCAAGAGTAGGATATCTTGGGTAAGCATAAAGTAGGAGGAAAAATCATCACTAGGTATGTATGGCTAATTTTGATTCTTGTGAAATCGCCTATATGTGTGAAGTTTGTTTGTTTCGTGTTAAATTGACAAATTGTGTGAAATTCTTGATGTTGTTGTTGGATATTCAAAGTTTGTTGTTGAGCTATGAGTGATGTAAAATGAGAGTTTAATTTGGCAAAAGAATTGTGAATAATGACTATGATGGCCTATATGGCACCTTGTGGAAAACAAACGAAACACTTGAGAATTGGTTTATTTTGGAAAGAGATGAAACACTTGAATTGTGGAAATATTGTAACATGGTTGTGATATTGAATTGAGAAGAAATTGAGAACATGAACCAATGTGTAAGTTGCTTATTTGAACTTGTTGAAATTGTGTGTAGTACCTCATCTGCTGTTTGAAATTGTTGTGTTTTCAACTGTAAGGCGGGGTTGTGTTGCGCGCCGCAACGTGGGGAAATAAGGTGTGGGTTGGGGTGATAAGGGTGGCCGAGGTAATAAGGGTGGTCAGGGGGCAATAAGGATGGAAAGCGATCGAAATCGCTATTGAAAATTGATACAAAAATCAATAATGTGAAATTGTGAAAGGAGACAGCATGAGAGTTTGCAACCTGTGGGGCACTGATTGCCCCTTTGTTTGACTACTTGTGCTTTACGTGATTGATTGGTCATTGTTAAATTGGTTGATCGTAGAAAGTGCTTTGTGTGAGAATTATTTGAAATGAGGAAAATGTGGAAACATGGTTGGTTGGCTTAATTAATTGTTGATGTAATTTAATGGTTTGAGTTTACTTGGGACAAAGTTTGTCCATACATACCAATACAATTCCAGTGTACTGACATCCCTTTTGCCGGGGACGCTATATTCGTGTTATGATTGTAGGTGGATCAGTAGCAGGCACTTCAGCTCATCGGCAGTAGTATCCTTCTCCTTCCATTGCCCGTTTTGGTGAGCCCTTTCTTCCTCGGGGCCCTGTGTGGTTCATGCCACTTTTGTTTAGATTTCATTTTGGTTGTAAGGTATAGCCGGAGCCTTGTTACCAGCAAGTATTGTATTTCCCTTTTGTATCCTAGAGGCTCTGTAGACATGTAAACTGTGGGATTGTGGCCTATGTATATGTATGGGGCGTTGTAAATACAAATTATGAACTTGTTAGTGAATCAATCACATGGTTATGTTTATGCATTATGAAATCAGTCATTTTTGGTAAAATATTTGGTTAATGAGAAACAATCAACATAGGGTTAACGCGTGGGAATGAAAGGCACCCAGGTCCGCTTGACTGGGGCAACCCGGTCAGGCGCCGGTCATGTCCCTCGATTTGGGGCGTGACAAACTTGGTATCAGAGCCTAAGGTTTTAAAGTGTCCTAGGATGTCTCGGAGCCGTGTCTAGTAGTGCCCTTCTTATAGGTGTGTTGTCGACCACATCATATAAGTAGGGGGCTACACGGGCATTTAGGAATTTACCTACTTCTTTGTTAATCTATATCGTGCGGTAAAGTGCAATGTGGAAATATCCGTGTCTAATTCGCGCCTTGTTCCCAAATTTTCAGAATATGGCACCTAAGAAGAAGGCTAGACTCGGCCTTAGGGCCAATGCCGGCCCAAGTGCGGCTGTTAATCATGTACCCGATGCCGTGGGAGAGAATGACCCACCGGTCCCGAATTTGCCTGGCCCATCTGTTCAAAACCCAAGTGTCCCTATTCCAGCCGCGGCAGAGGATGCCACCATTCCTCCTGCCGGTGTTCCTGACTCAGATACGGTTCCCGCTTCGGGCTCTGGTATCTCTAATGAAGAACTTAGGGGAGCCATCTATATGTTAACACAGTTAGTGGCCGCCCAGGCCCAGAGATCCCATGATGCCCCTGCATCCTCCAGCGGACAGGGAGATTCCTTTGGCTCCAGAGTCCACCAGTTCTTGTGATTGGCCCCTCCAGAATTTTCAGGTACCGATCCAGAGGCTGACCCACAGGAATTCCTTGATGAGATATACAAGACCCTCGAGTGATGAAGGCTACAGATATAGAGGGGGTAGAGTTGGCCTCTTACAGGCTGAACGGAGCGGCACGTTCATGGTTCGAAATGTGGGAGGATTCCCGTGAGGAAGGGAGCCCTCCGGCCAGATGGGATGAGTTCGTGGATGCATTTATGGACCACTTCTTACCTGCCGAGGCAATGGCAGCCCGTGCCACTGAGTTCGAGGTTCTCAAACAGGGCGGTATGAGTGTTTGGGAGTATCACATGGAGTTCGTAAGGTTGTCCAAGTACGCTCCTCATTTAGTGTCGACCATGGATGCCCGGGTTCGACGGTTTGTTCAGGGCCTTAGCCCTTCGGTAGTGAATGAGGCCGCCACAGCAACTTTGCACTCAGACATGAACTATGGGAGGATTGTGGGGTTTGCTCAGGCCACAGAGGCCAGGAAATTGAAGATTCGTGCAGAAAGAGAAAGTAGCAACAGGGCCCGGTCAATGGGTCGTTCAGGGAGATCACTTCCAGGGAGGGGGTCATCAGGGCCATCCCAGTCATATGCTCAGTCCTCCGCGAGTGCACCGCCATCCGTGCACGGTCATCAGCAGGGCAGTTACTCGAGACCTGGTTCAGACAGCAGGAGGTCTCGTCAGTCTGGTCATCCTGGGGTGAGATCCCAGCAGCAGGGGAGACCTACATGCCCCAAGTGTGGGAGATTTCATACAGAAACTTGCTACCTTGACCTTCCGGTGTGCTTCGGGTGCGGGGTGAGAGGTCACATTCAGCGGGACTGCCGTGCACCCCGTCAGGGTATAGGTAGGGGATCTGCTCAGTCATCCGGTTCTTCAGCTGCTACATCATCAGCGCGTACTCCAGCAGCAGCAGGGCGTGGTGCAGCTAGGGGTGGAGCTCAGGGTAGGGGTGGACCTAGCCGATTCTATGCATTGAGTGACCGCCAGAATGCCGAGGCTTCTCCAGATGTTGTTACGGGTATCCTGTCTGTTCAAACTATTGATTGCTATGCCCTTATTGATCCAGGGTCCTCCTTGTCTTATGTTACTCCATTCATTGCTTCAAGCTTTGGGATAGAACCCGAACAGCTTCATGAGCCATTCTCTGTGTCGACTCCTATTGGTGATTCTATTACAGCCTCACGAGTCTATATAAATTGTGTTGTTACATTGGGTGGTCGTGATACCACAAATGATCTTATTGAGCTTGGGATGGTAGATTTGATGTAATTATGGGGATGGATTGGCTCTATTCGTGCTTTGCCAAGCTTGACTGTCGGACGAGAGTTATGAGGCTCGAGTTCCCTAACGAGCCAGTCATTGAATGGAGAGGAAATGTTGTGGTGCCAAGGGGTAGGTTTATTTCCTACCTTAAGGCTTCGAAGATGATTAAGAAGGGGTGTATCTATCACCTGGTTCGAGTAACGGACACCACCTCAGAGGTGCCTACCCTCGAGTCCGTGCCAATTGTGAATGAATTTCCTGAAGTGTTTCCGGATGAGCTTCCGGGCATTCCGCCGGATAGGGAGATTGATTTTGGGATCGATGTATTGCCAGATACTCAGCCAATATCCATTCCACCATATAGAATGGCACCAGCAGAGTTAAGGGAGTTAAAGGAGAAGTCGAGGGATTTATTAGAGAAAGGGTTCATACGACCGAGTGTGTCGCCGTGGGGTGCTCCGGTTCTCTTTGTCAGAAAGAAGGATGGGTCACTTCGAATGTGTATTGATTATCTGTAGCTCAACAAAGTCACCATCAAGAATAAATACCCTTTGCCTCGAGTGGATGATTTGTTTGACCAATTGCAGGGAGCAAAGTTCTTCTTAAAAATTGATTTGCGGTCCGGGTACCACCAGTTGAAGATCAGAGAGCAGGATATTCCTAAGACCGCCTTCAGAACTCGTTATGGTCACTTTGAGTTTTTGGTCATGTCTTTTGGGCTAACCAATGCACCCAGCAGCTTTCATGGATCTTATGAATCGGGTTTTCAAGCCATTCCTAGATTCCTTTGTGATTGTATTCATTGACGATATTCTCATATACTCTCGGAGCAGGGAAGATCATGCCGTTCACCTCAGAGCAGCGTTGCAGACCCTTCTTTAGCATCAATTGTATGCCAAGTTCTCAAAATGTGAGTTTTGGTTGGAGTCCGTAGCTTTTCTAGGGCATGTTATTTCTAGTGAGGGAATTATGGTGGATCCTTAGAAGATTGCGGCTGTGAAAGATTGGCCTAGACCCACGACCCCGACAGAGATTCGCAGCTTTTTGGGTCTGGCAGGGGTACTATCGGAGGTTTGTAGAGGGATTCTCAACCCTCGCCTCCCCATTGACTAAATTGACGCGGAAGGCAGTTAAGTTCCAGTGGTCCGAAGCATGTGAGAAAAGTTTCCAGGAATTGAAGTCAAGATTGACCTCGGCACCAGTATTGGCCTTGCTAGAAGGCACAGAGGGATTTGTAGTCTATTGTGATGCCTCCAGAGTCGGTTTGGGATGTGTATTGATGCAGCACGGAAAGGTTATAGCTTATGCTTCCAGACAACTCAAGAACCATGAGAAGAATTATCCGACGCATGATTTGGAGCTTGCAGTTGTTGTGTTTGCTTTGAAAATATGGCGGCACTATCTTTATGGAGTGCATGTAGATGTGTTTTCAGACCACAAGAGCCTCCAGTATTTGTTCAAGCAGAAAGAGCTGAATCTGAGACAGCGGCGGTGGTTAGAACTACTCAAGGACTATGATATGGACATATTGTACCATCCAGGGAAGGCAAATGTGGTAGCTGACGCTCTTAGTCGGAAATCCATGGGTAGTTTGGCTCATTTGGGTGTGGATCGGAGACCCCTGGCTCGAGAGGTTTACCAATTAGCCAGTTTGGGGGTTCGTATCTCGGCGTCAGACGAGGGAGATATCTTGGTGCATAATGGAGCAGAATCATCATTGGTCGCGGAAATCAAGGAAAAACAGTTCATGGATCCAGCATTGGTTCGGGTAAAGGAAGCAGTTATGAATGACAAGACCTCAGCATTTGTACTCAGCAGCGAAGATGGTGTATTGCGGTGTCAAGGTAGACTATGTGTTCCGGATGTGGACGAGCTTCGGGAAAGAGTGATGGCAGAGGCTCATATTTCCAGGTATTCGGTACACCCAAGTTCCACGAAAATGTATCATGACCTTAAGGAGATTTATTGGTGGAACGGTATGAAAAGGGATGTAGCAAGCTTTGTAGCTAAATGTCCGAACTGTCAACAAGTGAAGGCCGAGCATCAACGGCCCGGTGGATTAACTCAGCTTATAGAAATACCAAGGTGGAAATGGGAGATGATCAATATGGATTTCGTGGTGGGGTTACCTCGCACTCAGGCGTAAGTTCGATTCAGTATGGGTGATAGTAGATCGACTCACCAAATCAGCTCACTTCTTGCCTGTCAAGTTCACTGATTCTGCGGAGCAATATGCAAGATTGTACATCAAAGAGATAGTAAGGCTTCATGGCACTCCACTTTCTATCATCTCAGATCGTGGGGCTCAGTTCACAGCTAACTTTTGGAAGAAGTTTCAGCAAGGTTTGGGAACTCAGGTGAATCTCAGCACAGCTTTCCATCCGCAGACCGACGGCCAGGCCGAGCGGACCATTCAGAGGCTTGAAGATATGTTACGGGCTTGTGTCTTAGATTTTAAAGGTAATTGGGATGAACACTTGCCACTGATAGAATTTGCTTACAATAATAGCTATCATGCTAGCATTCGGATGGCCCCATTTGAGGCATTGTACGGGAGAAGATGTAGGTCGCCAATCGGGTGGTTTGAGGTAGGTGAAGCGGAATTGCTAGGGCCAGATATGGTGTACGAAGCTATGGAAAAGGTCAAGGTTATTCGGGAGAGAATGAAAACAGCACAGAGTCGTCAAAAGTCCTATGCAGACGTTCGTCGAAGGGATTTGGAGTTTCAAGTCGATGATTGGGTATTCTTAAGAGTATCTCCTATGAAGGGAGTCATGCGATTCGGAAAGAAAGGGAAATTGAGTCCTAGGTATGTCGGGCCATATCGAATCGTTCAAAGGATTGGTCAAGTTGCTTATAGGCTAGAGTTGCCTCTTGAGATGTCATCAGTGCATCCGGTATTCCATGTGTCCATGTTGAAGAAAGTGATTGGAGATCCATCCACCATCATGCCAGTCGAAGCTATAGAGGTTAATGAAAATTTGTCATATGAAGAAGTTCCAGTTGCCATTCTTGATAGGCAAGTTCGTAAGTTGAGAAATAAGGAAGTTGCCTCTGTTAAAGTATTGTGGCGAAGTCAAGAAGTTGAGGAGGCCACATGGGAAGCGGAAAAAGAGATGAAAGAAAAGTACCCCCATTTGTTTGATCAAGCCTAGAAGAAATTAGGTGACCCTTCTACTCCTAGTAATTGTCATTTTGTCCAAGTCGTTTCTCTCTTAGTGTTAGTAAAGTCTCCTTCATTTTGTAATGAATTTAATGTGTTGTCGCATTGGGTCATTTGAGCCTTTCTTGACAAATGGAAGCCTTAGAAAGATTCGTGTTAAATAAACAACTAATAGTAAGTTTAGATTGGTAATGGTTTGTTAAGTGTACATGGTATGTTAAAATGGTTAAATAAGGTGAGAATTCATTGAAGTGACTAGTTTATGTGCATTCGTTGAGGTAAGAAAGTGTATACCAGTTATGAAAGGTGTTGTATTTGTGTATTGTTGTTTGGTAATGTGTTTCGGGGGCCCTCTGACAGGTGGATATGTCCATAATACAAAGGAAACTCTGGCGAAATTTTTCAAAAAAATATAAGAGTTAGTCAAAATTTTGATGGTTGCATATCATGTCTTTCAAAACCAACTCATTTATTTCAAAATCCTCATTCGAGGACGAATGATCTTAAGGGGGAGGATGTAAGGCCCCGTAAAATTTTTGTGCATAAAACCTAGTAGCTATAGTGTCATGGTCCGAATAATGTGTTAGGAATGCGTGGAATTCTCGGTTCGGACCCTTGGTAGTGATTCAAGTTTCAAAAATGTGGAGAATTAATTTTTCCGAAAAATGTCAAATATGCGGTCAAGAATGCGACCGCAAACTTGATATGCGGACCGCATTCTTGCCGCAAAACGTTCCAGAGAGTTTCCCAAAAATCGTGTCAAAAGTGCGGTCGATATGCGATCGCATGTCAAATCCGCGGTGCACTTTGCGACCGCAGAATCAACATGCGGTCCGCATAGTGACCGCATTCCTTAACAGAACCTGTGTAAAATTTGGGGCAATTCTGCGGTCACTATGCGGACCGCATGTTGATTCTACGGTCGCATAGTGCACCACATAATTGACCCCGGCCCAGATTTTGTAATATTTTGACCCGATCTCTTCTTTAATATAACACACTTCTTCTTCATTTTATCATATCATCTTACCAAAATTAGAGAGAGAAGAGAGGGTTTTTAGAGAGAGAAATCTTTCATCTTCAAAGATTGTTCCAACCATTTAATTCCAAGGGATCCTAGGGCAAGGATTCAACTTCCCCAATCTTTTCAAGGTAAAAACCCTAACTATTTTCTTTGATTTTCAGTTTTAATTGGGTAAAGAGAGGTTTGCATATAATAGCTTTTGAAGATAGAATTTTTACACTCATGCATGATTATTGAACTTGATTTCTAGTAAAAGAAGTGAGTAGAAGTAAGAGTCTTCAAGAACAAGGTTGGCAAGAGTAGGATATCTTGGGTAAGCATAAAGTAGGAGGAAAAATCATCACCAGGTATGTATGGCTAATTTTGATTCTTGTGAAATCGCCTATATGTGTGAAGTTTGTTTGTTTCGTGTTGAATTGACAAATTGTGTGAAATTCTTGATGTTGTTGTTGGATATTCAAAGTTTGTTGTTGAGCTATGAGTGATGTAAAATGAGAGTTTAATTTGGCAAAAGAATTGTGAATAATGACTATGATGGCCTATATGGCACCTTGTGGAAAACAAACGAAACACTTGAGAATTGGTTTATTTTGGAAAGAGATGAAACACTTGAATTGTGGAAATATTGTAACATGGTTGTGATATTGAATTGAGAAGAAATTGAGAACATGAACCAATGTGTAAGTTGCTTATTTGAACTTGTTGAAATTGTGTGTAGTACCTTATCTGCTGTTTGAAATTGTTGTGTTTTCAACTTATGGCGGGGTCGTGTTGTGCGCCGCAACGTGGGGAAATAAGGTGTGGGTTGGGGTGATAAGGGTGGACGAGGTAATAAGGGTGGTCAGGGGCAATAAGGATGGAAAGCGATCGAAATCGCTATTGAAAATTGATACAAAAATCAATAATGTGAAATTGTGAAAGGAGACAGAGCAGGAGAGTTTGCAACCTGTGGGGCACTGATTGCCCTTTGTTTGACTACTTGTGCTTTACGTGATTGATTGGTTATTGTTAAATTGGTTGATCGTAGAAAGTGCTTTGTGTGAGAATTATTTGAAATGAGGAAAATGTGGAAACATGGTTGGTTGGCTTAATTAATTGTTGATGTAATTTAATGGTTTGAGTTTACTTGGGACAAAGTTTGTCCATACATACCAGTACAATTCAAGTGTACTGACGTCCCTTTTGCCGGGGACGCTACATTCGTGTTATGATTGTAGGTGGATCAGTAGCAGGCACTTCAGCTCATCGGCAGTAGTATCCTTCTCCTTCCATTGCCCATTTTGGTGAGCCCCTTTCTTCCTCGGGGCCTTGTGTGGTTCATGCCACTCGGTTTAGATTTCATTTTGGTTTTGTAAGGTATAGCCGGAGCCTTGTTACCGGCAAGTATTGTATTTCCCTTTTTGTATCCTAGAGGCTCCATAGACATGTAAGCTGTGGGATTGTGGCCTATGTATATGTATGGGGCGTTGTAAATATAAATTATGAACTTGTTAGTGAATCAATCACATGGTTATGTTTATGCATTATGAAATCGGTCATTATTGGTAAAATATTTGGTTAATGAGAAACAATCAACACAGGGTTAACGCGTGGGAATGAAAGGCACCCAGGTCCGCTTGACTGGGCAAGTACGCACTCAAATCAGCCCCTCGGGCTCAGCACTCCTTATCAATTTACACCAGGAGATCTGGTCAATAAGGCAACTAATGCATGTGTGCCGATAATGTATGAGTGTTGAATGTTATGCCACGTAGTACACATAAACCAATGTATGTATGCCATGCAATGCATATGACTGCTACGGCGTGTAGCCCGATCCAATTTGGGTACCGTGCTCACTGTGGGGGTTCAGACTCCGGAGGGGCTCCTACAGCCCAAGCACAATAATAATATACCACTGCGGCGTGCAGTCCGATCCATGCATGTGTATGCATACGCTCATATGAATGTCATGCCCTAACATATGGCCCTCAGCCCCAATCAGTCTAACAAATAATCAAGAAAAGCCCTACGGGCAACAATATCACATTAGCTCACAGCTAAAATATTATTAAGACCTTGTTCAAGTTTTTCATAACCTTATAAGAATGCTAAATAGCAAAAATACCATTTCAAACCTTAAATTAGAATAAAATATGCACAGTGTTATCAAAACAGTGATACCAATCCCTGAAGGATTCAAATAATTGGCACGAAGTCCAAACATGATAATTAGTCCAATTCACTTCAACAATTAGGTATTATTATTTATTACGCGGGACGGACCAAGTCACAATCCCCAATGGTGCTCTACCCCACGCCCGTTATCCGGCGTGCAAGTCACCTCAACACAGCACTAAGATGTGCAAGTTCGGGGTTTACTAACCCTCGGGACATCATTTACAAGTATTACCCACCTCGAACCGACGAAAACTCATGCCCGCGACGCCTTAGCTCCTCAAACCGGCATCCACGCACGTCAAAACTAGCACAAATCAGCACAAATATATCAAAATAGGCTAATGGAACATAACCCAATCGAAAGAACTCGAAAAATATCAAAAATCACGAAATTGGCAAAACCCGAGCCCCGGGCCCACATCTCGAAAAATTTCGAAACTCATATTTCCAGAACCCTCGTCTCGCCACGAATCCGTACATATAAAATTTACCAAAATCGGAGTTCGATTGGCCTTTCAAAACCCAAATTTTCGTTTTCAATACCTAGGCCACAATCCTTCACAATTTCTACCCAAATTCATGAAGATTGATGTTAATCCTACCATAAAATGATGTTTTTGAGTCAAGAAACTTACCTCCGATGAATACCCGATGATTTCCCAGCGTTTTCCCGTGATTTCTTCTCTCTAGGGCTCAAAAATGAGGGTTTATGAAATGAAACCCGTATGTGAAATGTTTCTGGTTTTAATTCACTGCCTGGGACTTTTCTTCTACGCGTTCGCGTTCCTTGCCACGCGTTCGCGATGCCCAGCTCCGGATTGACCTTCGCAAACGCGACCTCCCCAACGCATTCGCGATGCACTAGCTCCCAGCCGTCTGATTTTCCTTCTACGCATTCGCGATAACCCTCACGCGAACGCGATGCACACCCTGACAAACCTACGCGAACGCGACATCCTGAACGCGATCGCAAAGCTCAAGAATCCTGGCCTACGCGAACGCGTTACCTGTCTCGCGATCGCGATGCTTGACTCGCCTGGCCTTCGCGAACGCGGCCCATGCCACGCGAACGCGAAGGCTTGGATTTTGCCCAGTGATCTGCAATTTTTCTGCAGATTTTTAAGTTCCAAAATTGCCGGATGATGGTCCGGATTCACCCCGAGGCCCCCGGGACCCCAACGAAAACCACCAACATACTCCAAAACACGATACGAATTTGTTCCAATCATAAAAACACCATCCTAAACATCAAAATCACCAATTACACACGGATTCAAGCCTAAGTTTCTTCAAAACTTCCAAATTACACATTCCATCAAAAACCTGACCAAACGACGTCCGAATGACCTGAAATTTTGCAGGCACATCCAAAATCACCTAACGGAGCTACTGCAACTGTCGGAATTCCATTCCGACTCCCGGATCAAAATCTCACCTATCGATCGGATTTCGCCAAAATTCAACCTTAGCCAATTCAAGCCTATTTCTACATCGGATCTCCAAATTCAATTCCGATTGCTCTCCTAAGTCATAAATGATCCCTCGAAACTAGTCGAATCATCAAAATCCGATTTCGAGCACTCTAACTCGATAGTCAACTCTAGGTTGACTTTCCATATTCAAACTTCCTTCAAACATGCTATTTGCTTCATTTTTAATTCAATTCACTCCTAACTCACCCGATAGGTTCTAACACTGATATAGAAGCATAAGATATGTAAATGCAAGGTAACGGGGTGGAAATTTTCGTAACGACGGGCCGAGTCGTTACATTCTCCCCAACTTAAACAAACGCTCGTCCTCGAGCGGACTCGGAGTTGTACTAGAAGCAACCCAATAGCTGAATGACCTTACCAAGTATATACTCGGGGTGATCCCATGTCACCCTATCTCACATAAGTTCGATAACATTATATAGCTGAAATTTCACAGTCCATCTGAACCATAGACCGCATTACGCTTCCCGAAATCACACACCAGATCAGAACCCCTCGTCTATACTCAGAATAACCCGAATCCACTGCAATAACCCATACTCACCACTCCGGGTGAGATCATATGATGTATCAAACAACCCAATCACTCGAGACAATAGTCTCTAATCACACAATTTCCCATGATAACCAAATACCAACTGAAAAACCTTTTTCATTAGATAGAGTCTTGTTCCAACACCTTCATATCATGCCCACGGCAACCGAACACGCGATATATCGAACCCATTCTCTCAGGTCAACCATTCATGAATCTATTTCACTTTTAACTGATACCACAATAGGTTTCGGAGCCAAACCTCGATTTTTACCTTTCTAACAAGCTAAGATCCAATATGCTCGTATTCATAAATGACTCCAAAGGTCATTTCGATTATAACACACCGCACTGGTGATATGACACCTCAACACCGGCCTAAGCCACAATGAGCACAACATAGGCTCCAATAGAAATGTTTGCACACACTCGAATCATGACAGCTCAAATCATGACAATTGTCTCCAGCAAATAGAGCTGCAATTCAGTTCCTCTGTGCCATCATAACATAGAACTGAGATCGCGTCTCGCATTATAGAAATAGAGTACCCGAATCCTCCTCGAGAGGTCATAACATCACGTGGCCTTGCCACGATTCGTGATTCTATCCCAACATTATTACTCATGAAGCACCTCAAGTTACCAAGCTCAAAAAGGTCGGCCACGCACAGATCTAGGTCTGAACCCAAGCAATCAACCTCACCCACGGTGAAACCATTAACCTATGCTATTAAATCCCGAAAGGACACAACCGATGTGCCATTCGCCAAGCGATACTCAAAACGGTCTTTTCCTCAGAAGCGAGGAAGTATTGTATACCAGGTAGCATATAACTAACTATATTTTCACAATATTCTGTTGCGGCGTGCAACCCGCTCCAATGACATACCCGTGGCGGCGTGCCACCCGATCTAGATACCATACCTGTGGCAGCGTGCCACCCGATCCAAGTAACCCTCATCAAATAAATATGCGTCGAGTCAAGTTGCTCATCATAATAAATATATATAGCCTCAAGTTTGGCCACAAGAAATGCATCCGACAAAGTTCCTCAATACCGGGACTAATCAATGGTAGATACTTCTACACTAACATCCGCCACTAAGGTCCAACTGACAAAGCAATGCCTACCAGCCGTCCGCTGGTCCTGTGTACAACTACTCTGTTGGAGCATACTCCGATGCTCTCTGCTACGCAATTTGTGCCATTTTCCAACATAGTCCATATCACATTAGTCTAGACGATATGACTTGTGTCAACTAGTCTGAAATAAGGTATCATAACCCAAATTCATCATATCAAGCTAAGAGAGAGCCACTAGGGCTTCCGATTTCCAATAATCACAAAATGGTGTCGATACACGCGATATACAACCACTGCATAGGCGGATTACGAGAACTTCTAGTCTCCAACACATATATAACACATGAATCGCTATACCTGGTTCCACACTCCACCGTACGAATACATAACGCACATCAAGCGTCCATTCATACCACGACGGCCATTCGGAAATTTCACTATGCCATCAACGATTCAGTTATTATAGTCGATCCAACAAGAGAATACCACCATACAACTGGATATCATCATTTTACATTACCTTGTCCATTTTGGATCATATTCCCTGCCAAGTTAATAGAATAGCAATATCATTTTCTTAAATTATCAGAAAGATCGATTCTTAATTCACCTGCAGCTGTCCGCGTTGCTCAATAATTTTATTGACTTCCCATATATTATGAATTGATCTCAAAACCTAGAATATACCATTATCAACTTTTCCATAACACATCGCATATACAATACCATACTAAAATAACATGGAAATTCTTATCCCTTTCCTACGCCGCAAACATCGACGCACTTAACTGGTCAAGGACTTTTATGATCCCATATAGAGAAAACTCATTACACATTCCAAGCTTTGCATACTAACAGGAAATACACTCATTTTTCAAACCACATTAAAACACATCATAAACTCTTTCTCCCAATCACATTGCATAAGTTAAACTGCCAGGACTGAGTCCTTATACCCATATTATACCCATATCGGGTTACACGACTGCCAGCACTCAAAAGCTTTATTGCACAATATCTGCAAGACTCATTACTTCAACCACATACCAGGAATCAATCGTATTCCTTTTTATACCATTCTGGTTTATTAACAAGTCGTTCCATTTACCCAGTTTCCTTTCCGATTCATCTTTGATTTAATATTAGCCATTACTGTAGCACCATAACACATCAACTCATTCCACACGAGACTCGTACATAAGACCACACGGTCTAAGACATATAGGCCACTGAATACTCTCTCGATATTTCCCAGAAGGATCACATCCTACAATACTTTATTTTGAAGAACCTCTTGCGATTTGAATTCGTTATCATTACCTTTCAATACGGATTACATAGAATCCCATCATTCACATAATATAACACAAGTACAGATCTCTTCTAACGAAACCACCATCTTTAGCCACATGCACAATCTTAAGACACCTGACTGTTACAAGTAAAATCTTGAACACCGTAAACAATTCTTGGGCGTCAGTCATCCTTATTCAGCTGTAATTCAACTGTCTTATTGAACAGAACCACTCGTGCCTTATTAGAACTCTGACACTGCAGATCATGATTACATACAGATACAATAGCTATATTTCTTTTCTATACACCGAACATTCTTTACCAACGTAAGTTCACAACATCCTAGTATTTCTTCATATCTACGAAGCACCATAACCCTTATCAAGATTTCCCATCATACTTGGAGACAGAACCAACATTGCACACAATAATGCCATCAGTTAATCAATAACAACCTCCCCAACTTGGCTTGGAGCCATTCATCAAAGCACTTTCAACCACTCATATCATTATTACTCAAGTGATGCCGAAATGTTAATATGAGATTAAACTCAAGTCATTTACAAGCCTTGACAGAGACTCGAATCATCGGAGACCTTAGCTCTTCTGCAATTCTTGCAGATATACATGCACCACCAATAAGCCCACTCTCTTTAGGTGACAGAAATCTTTCTAAGTCCCAAATTTTCCAAAAATTTCGGCAGAGTTTCCTTTGTAAATTGGCCTATCCACCTGCGAGAGAATCACCAAACCATTCTAACAATACATCCACAACTCAACAAGATATCACAATGTATTTCAACAACATTAAATCCCGTACTATACGAATCATATTATCACAATTTATACTTGAACCTGTGTTGTACCTGCTCAAATCATAACACATATCAAAATCACTTTAGTCTTCCTGAGTTTAAACTCGTTTCACTACACATAAGGCACTTTACCTTCCAATTACGAGATACGATAATTATTTCTCACGCCTATAGCTAGGGCTACATATCAAATCACAATAAGAACTGAATACCTTACAGCTCTCCCATTATCAAACTGCCATTTGCACAATAAGGATCAATACCGATCGTATGAACTTCATAATACCGACTCGCAAAATTAATACCTTGGTGTTCAAACCATAGACAAGGATCTGGCCTCAAGTCCTCCCGACTGGCCCAACATAAATTCATAGAGATTACATCTCGCCCCTCGACCAGGGAATCGCAGGCCATAAGTCAATTATATTACTGAGCGCTCGAAGAGTACACGGACGTGCGGAAGGAGTTTCAAAAAGGTATATCTCAAGCTGAATCAAGTACGCACGATAAGAATTCCAAGAAATGTGAAGTGTTTCCTAAAGGTTCGCGGCCTCCCGAGGATAAGTACAGGCGTCCCCGTACCGATCCACAAGACTCTACTAACCGGCTCAAGACTCATGAGGCCTAGTAAACCTAGGCTCCGATACCAACTTGTCACGACCCCAAATCCGGTCGTGATGGCGCCCAGCACATTGCTGAGCCAGCCTGACCAATCAATATCAACAACGGAGCTAGAAGCTCTCTTTAACCCATTTAAGCATTTCAAAATATGAAACAATAGTAATACTTATACCAACAGCGGGGAGACCAAGTCCCAAAATATACTAACTCCCATAGACCGAAGGGTCAAGAGTCATGAGCCTCTAAAGAACATAAGTGTAATAAAGTTTATAACAACTCAGTGTGGAAAGAAAAGACAACAAGATAAGAAATGACAGCTAGAAGGGGAGTCAGGTCCTGCGGACGCTGCAGCTACCTCGACTATCCCGCACAATGCCTCCAAGTAGCTACCGAATCAAGTCTGCTGAGAGGTACCTGGTTCTGCACACGAGGTGCAGGGAGTCGGGTGTGAGTACTTCCAACTCAGCAGTAATAAAAGTAAATAATGCTGAAGGGAAGAAAACCACGATAGGCACTATCTCATGCTACACAATACAGAACTATCTTTTTATTCCTTTCAAGCATATGTGAGTAGATTATTTAGAAATCTCAATTTTAGCTACTTTATTTCATAATAATATACCAATACCTGGATACAATCTCAAGTAGTGCAAGTCCGCACTCAAATCAGCCCCTCGGGCTCAACACTCCTTATCAATTTACACCGGGAGATCTGGTCAATAAGGCAACTAATGCATTTGTGCCAGTAATGTATGAGTGTTGAATGTTATGCCACGTAGTACACGTAAACCAATGTATGTATGCCATGCAATGCATATGACCGCTACGGCGTGTAGCCCGATCCAATTTGGGTACCCGTGCTCATTGTGGGGGTTCAGACTCCGGAGGGGCTCCTACAGCCCAAGCACAATAATAATATCACACCTGCTGCGGCGCACAACCCGATCCGTATACCACTGCGGCGTGCAGTCCGATCGATGCATGTGTATGCATATGCTCATATGAATGTCATGCCCTAACATATGGCCCTCAGCCCCAATCGGTCTAACAAATAATCAAGAAAAGCCCTACGGGCAACAATATCACATTAGCTCACAGCTAAAATATTATTAAGACCTTGTTCAAGTTTTTCATAACCTTATAAGAATGCTAAATAGCAAAAATACCATTTAAAACCTTAAATTAGAATAAAATATGCACAATGTTATCAAAACAGTGATACCAATCCCCGAAGGACTCAAATAATTGGCACGAAGTCCAAACATGATAATTAGTCCAATTCACTTCAACAATTAGGTGTTATTATTTATTACGCGGGACGGACCAAGTCACAATCCCCAATGGTGCTCTACCCCACGCCCGTTATCGGGCGTGCAAGTCACCTCAACACAGGCACTAAGATGTGCAAGTCCGGGGTTTACTAACCCTCGGGACATCATTTACAAGTATTACCCACCTCGAACCGACGAAAGCTCATGCCCGCGACGCCTTAGCTCCTCGAACCGGCATCCACGCACGTCAAAACTAGCACAAATCAGCACAAATATATCAAAATAGGCTAATGGAACATAACCCGATCGAAAGAACTCGAAAAATATCAAAAATCACGAAATTGGCAAAACCCGAGCCCCGGGCCCACATCTCAAAAAATTTCGAAACTCATATTTCCAGAACCCTCGTCTCGCCACGAATCCGTACATATAAAATTTACCAAAATCGGAGTTCGATTGGCCTTTCAAAACCCAAATTTTCGTTTTCAATACCTAGGCCACAATCCTTCACAATTTCTACCCAAATTCATGAAGATTGATGTTAATCCTACCATAAAATGATGTTTTTGAGTCAAGAAACTTACCTCCGATGAATACCCGATGATTTCCCAGCGCTTTCCCGTGATTTCTTCTCTCTAGGGCTCAAAAATGAGGGTTTATGAAATGAAACCCGTATGTGAAATGTTTCTGGTTTTAATTCACTGCCCTGGGACTTTTCTTCTACGCGTTCGCGTTCCTTGCCACGCGTTCGCGATGCCCAGCTCCGGATTGACCTTCGCGAACGCGACCTCCCCAACGCGTTCGCGATGCACTAGCTCCCAGCCGTCTGATTTTCCTTCTACGCGTTCGCGATAACCCTCACGCGAACGCGATGCACACCCTGACAAACCTACGCGAACGCGACATCCTGAACGCGATCGCGAAGCTCAAGAATCCTGGCCTACGCGAACGCGATACCCTATCTCGCGATCGCGATGCTTGACTCGCCTGGCCTTCGCGAACGCGGCCCATGCCACGCGAATGCGAAGGCTTGGATTTTGCCTAGTGATCTGCAATTTTTTTGCAGATTTTTAAGTTCCAAAAATGCCGGATGATTGCCCGGATTCACCCCGAGGCCCCCGGGACCCCAACAAAAACCACCAACATACTCCAAAACACGATACGAATTTGTTCCAATCATAAAAACACCATCCTAAACATCAAAATCACCAATTACACACGGATTCAAGCCTAAGTTTCTTCAAAACTTCCAAATTACACATTCCATCAAAAACCCGACCAAACGACGTCCGAATGACCTGAAATTTTGCAGGCACATCCAAAATCACCTAACGGAGCTACTGCAATTGTCGAAATTCCATTCCGACTCCCGGATCAAAATCTCACCTATCGATCGGATTTCGCCAAAATTCAACCTTAGCCAATTCAAGCCTATTTCTACACCGGATCTCCAAATTCAATTCCGATTGCTCTCCTAAGTCATAAATGATCCCTCGAAACTAGTCGAATCATCGAATCCGATTCCGAGCACTCTAACTCGATAGTCAACTCTAGGTTGACTTTCCATATTCAAACTTCCTTCAAACATGCTATTTGCTTCATTTTTAATTCAATTCACTCCTAACTCACCCGATAGGTTCTAACACCGATATAGAAGCATAAGATATGTAAATGCAAGGTAACGGGGTGGAAATTTTCGTAACGACGGGCCGGGTCGTTACAATAACAGGAGGACCCCTCTTGAAATAATAAAATAATACAGAGATTAGTCACGTGCCTTCGAGGAGACAACGAGGCTTGAGGGTACGTTTTTACCCCAGCATTCTCAGGTCGTACCCTCATTTCGTCTACTGCTTAGCCATGGGTCGTTGCCACTATAGTGGGCAGAATTCGATCCCATACACTATCTGCTTCTTCCTCTTCCCAAGAATAAAGAATTTAAAAAAAATGATTTTCTTTATTTTCGTTTTATTTTTGTTTATAGATAGATATATAATATAATATTATCTATTTCAAACTCCGTAGGTAATTCGAGACAATTCAAGAAGAATAAGATAAGCTAAGACAAAGAACTTGAACATTGACAATAGAAAGCTGAATACTACCATTCTTTCGTGTTGACTCTTCCGTAGAGTAGGCTAAAGAATCCCCTTTTTCACTTATTACCCATGTAGGATGAGAGATTTGGAAACATTCATTGAGTAAAAAGAAACGTCCACCGTCTTTCATAAGAAAACTTCTTGTAAACTAAGATTAGTCTTAGATTAGGTAGGAAATGGGATCACATCACCGAACATATCAATTATTAGTAGGAAGGTAAGTACAAAAAATTATCTTTCTCTATTTGATTGACAATGTAAATCTATTGTGATAATTTATGTAGCCGAGTCACCAGGACTTCTTCTTCTACTCCCTTCCCGGAAGATAGAAGGCCTCTGACAAAGTAGTAGCTGACATAGGAATAGCTGTCAAAGAAATAACTTTCGCTAAAATTCTGACTTATTTGGAAATACCCCTGTAGGATGAGAGATTCGACAACATTCACTGAGCAAAAAGAAACGTCCACTGTCTTTCATAAGAAAACTTCTTGTAAACTAAGATTAGTCTTAGATTAGGTAGAAAATGGGATCACATCACCGACCATATCAATTATTAGTAGGAAGGTAAGTACAAAAAATTATCTTTTTCTATTTGATTGACAATGTAAATCTATTCTGATGATGTGATAATTTATGTAGCCGAGTCACCAGGACTTCTTCTTCTACTCCCTTCCCGGAAGATAGAGGGCCTCTAACAAAGTAGTAGCTAACATAGGAATAGCTGCCAAAGAAATAGCTTTCGCTAAAATTCTGACTTATTTGGAAATTAGATTTGTTGCCTCTGTAGACTCTTCTTTTGAAGAATGTGATTCGGTAACATTAATATACTGAATGGTCTTCCTTGCCAACCTTCACTTCTAGAAGATTACTTAAGCAATACTGCTTATCCTTATTCAATCTTAGTTGAAGTGGAACTTTTTTTTGTATTTCTTGATCGCTCGCTTCTTTTTGCTTTCATGCGAAAGGTTTTTACTTTAAAGAAAAATTAGTCGTTAAAATAAAACGTGTGACATATATTACAGTATTATATTGAATTTTTCCGAAAGCACAGTGGAAATCAGTGAACGTAAGGGCCCCACTCTCTTCCTTTTACCTCTAAAGAATGGGGTTTTCACCACCCAATGGAAGTTGGTAATTGTAATTTTTGTTTTACCCTTGAAATTCCTTTTCTTAGAATAAATTTTAACTAATTTGGTTGATGACACAGATGTCTAATGTGGACATGTTTGAGATGAAATTGAGTTTGAGTTGTTGAGAAATATTAGAGGTAAAGACTGGAGAATTCAGACCAATATTTATGGGAATGGTAGAGAAGAAAGATATGCACTGTGGTTTGATCCATCTGAAGATTTCCATCAATAAAGTATCCTTTGGACTAAGAATTTTATCATGTAAGCAACAGCTCTCTGCCTGTCACGACCCCAAATCCGGTCGTGATGGCGCCCAGCACACTGCTAGGCCAGCCCGACCAATCAACAATACCCACGGAGCCACAAGCTCACTTTATCCAATTTAAGCACAACCGTGATAGATATATTTAAAACAGGGAACCAAGTCCCAACATGTGCCAACTCCCATAGACCGAAGGGTCAAGAGTCATGAGCCTCTACAGAGTATACAAAGTGTAAATAGTGAATATAACCGTGCACAAGTGTGGGATGATCAGAACAAAATACAGACAAACTGGAGAATCAGGTCCTGCGAACGCTGGCAGCTACCTCGACTGTCCAAAAGCACTCCCGAGCCGCAATGGAATCGGCTCTGCTGTAATGTACCTGGATCTGCACACAAGGTGCAGGGAGTCGGGTGTGAGTACTTCCAACTCGGCGGTAATAAAAGTAAATAATGCTGAAGGGAAGAAAACCACGCAAGGCACTATCTCTTGCTACACAATACAGAACTATCATAAAACTTCAAAACAGTATCATTTTATTCCCTTTCAGCATATGTGAGTAGATTATTTAGAAATCTCAATTTTTAACTACTTTCTTTCATGATAATATACCGATACCTGGATACAATCTCAAGCAGTGCAAGTCCGCACTCAAATCAGCCCCTCGGGCTCAGCACTCCTTATCAATTTACACCAGGAGATCTGGTCAATAAGGCAACTAATGCATGTGTGCCAGTAATGTATGAGTGTTAAATGTTATGCCACGTAGTACACGTAAACCAATGTATGTATGCCATGCAATGCATATGACCGCTACGGCGTGTAGCTCGATCCAATTTGGGTACCCGTGCTCACTGTGGGGGTTCAGACTCCGGAGGGGCTCCTACAGCCCAAGCACAATATTAATATCACACCTGCTGCGGCGCGCGGCCCGATCCGTATACCACTGCGGCGTGCAGTCCGATCCATGCATGTGTATGCATATGCTCACATGAGAATGTCATGCCCTAACATATGGCCCTCAGCCCCAATCAGTCTAACAAATAATCAAGAAAAGCCCTACAGGCAACAATATCACATTAGCTCACAACTAAAATATTATTAAGACCTTGTTCAAGTTTTTCATAACCTTATAAGAATGCTAAATAGCAAAAATACCATCTAAAACCTTAAATTAGAATAAAATATGCACAGTGTTATCAAAACAGTGATACCAATCCCTGAAGGACTCAAATAATTGGCACGAAGTCCAAACATGATAATTAGTCCAATTCACTTCAACAATTAGGAGTTATTAATTTATTACGCGGGACTGACCAAGTCACAATCCCCAATGGTGCTCTACCCCACGCCCGTTATCCGGCGTGCAAGTCACCTCGACACAGCACTAAGATGTGCAAGTCCGGGGTTTACTAACCCTCAGGACATCATTTACAAGAATTACCCACCTAAACCGACGAAAGCTCATGCCCGCGACGCCTTAGCTCCTCGAACCGGCATCCACGCACGTCAAAACTAGCACAAATCAGCACAAATATATCAAAATAGGCTAATGGAACATAACCCAATCGAAAGAACTCCAAAAATATCAAAAATCACGAAATTGGCAAAACCCGAGCCCCGGGCCCACATCTCGAAAAACTTCGAAACTCGTATTTCCAGAACCCTCGTCTCGCCACGAGTCCATACATATAAAATTTACCAAAATCGGAGTTCGATTGGTCTTTTAAAACCCAAATTTTCGTTTTCAATATCTAGGCCACAATCCTTCACAATTTCTACCCAAATTCATGAAGATTGATTTTAATTCTACCATAAAATGATGTTTTTGAGTCAAGAAACTTACCTCCGATGAATACCCGATGATTTCCCAGCGTTTTCCCGTGATTTCTTCTCTCAAGGGCTCAAAAATTATGTTTTGGGTATATGAACCCGTGAGCCTTCTGTTCTGTGATTTTAATTTCACTGCCAGACGATTTTACTCTACGCGTTCGCGATGCCCCTCACGCGAACGCGATGCCTTGCTCCGTTCCTTCATCGCGAATGCGACGTACGGTCACGCGTCCGCGAAGACCATTCTCCCCAGCCCGGATTTTTCCTCTACGCGTTCGCGTCCCAGTCCACGCGAACGCGATGCTTCGCCTTTTCCTCTTACGCGTCCGCGTCCTTCTCCCACGCGAACGCGATGCGTTCCAACTTTCTTCTTCGCGAACGCGGCATGCTACCTCGCGAACGCGATGGCCAACTGGCCCCAGCCTACGCGAACGCGGCATTGCCTTCGCGAACGCGAAGGCTTAGCCTTCTGCACAGTGATCTGCAATTTACAGCAGACTTTTCATGTTCCAAAAATGCCGGATGATGGTCCGGATTCACCCCGAGGCCCCCGGGACCCCAACGAAAACAACCAACATACTCCAAAACACGATACGAACTTGTTCCAATCATAAAAACACCACCCTAAACATCAAAATCACCAATTACACACGGATTCAAGCCTAAGTTTCTTCAAAATTTGCAAAACTAACATTCAATCCAAAACCCGATCAAACGACGTCCGAATGACCTGAAAATTTGTAGACGTATCCAAAATCACATAACGAAGCTACAGGAACTGTCGAAATTCCATTCCGACTCCCGGATCAAAATCTCACCTACCGTTCGGATTTCGCCAAAATTCAACCTTA
The DNA here is from genome assembly GCA_032618575.1 of Nicotiana noctiflora. Classification (NCBI taxonomy): domain Eukaryota; kingdom Viridiplantae; phylum Streptophyta; class Magnoliopsida; order Solanales; family Solanaceae; genus Nicotiana; species Nicotiana noctiflora. Next base: position 52,331 of record JASVEL010005154.1, on the reverse strand, counting down.
GCCAATTCAAGCCTAAAACTACACCGGACCTCCAAATTCAATTCCGATTGCTCTCCTAAGTCATAAATGATCTCCCGAAGCTAGTCGAATCATCAGAATCTGATTCCGAGCACTCTAACTCGATAGTCAACTCTAGGTTGACTTTTCATATTCAAACTTCCTTCAAACATGATATTTGCTTCATTTTCAATTCAATTCACTCCTAACTCACCCGATAGGCTCTAACACTGATATAAAAGCATAAAACATGTAATTGCAACCTGACGGGGTGGTAAATTCCCGTAACGACGGGTCGGGTCGTTACATTCTCCCCAACTTAAACAAATGCTCGTCCTCGAGCGTACCAGAGTGGTACTAGAAGCAACTCAATAGTTGAATGACCTTACCCAGCATATATTCGGGCGATCATACGTTACCCTATCTCACATAAGTCCGAAAACACCATATAGTCAAAATTTCACAGACCATCTGAACCATAAATCACATTGCACTTTCCGAAATCATATGCCAAATGCCAATCCCATGCCTATACTCAGGATACACTCGAATCCACTGCAATAACCCATATTCACTACTCCGGGTGAGATCATAGGATGTATCAAACAACCCAATAACTCGAGACAATAGTCTCTAATCACACAATTTCCCATGATAACCAAATACCAACTGAAAAACCCTTTTTCATTAGATAGCGTCTTGTTCCAACACCTTCATATCATGCCCACGGCAACCGAACACGCGATATATCGAACCCATCTCTCAGGTCAACCATTCATGAATCTATTTCACTTTTAACTGATACCCCAATAGGTTTCGGAGCCAAACCTCGATTTTTTTACCTTTCTAACGAGCTAAGATCCAATATGCTCGTATTCATAAATGACTCCAAAGGTCATTTCGATTATAATACACCGCACTGGTGATATGACACCTCAACATCGGCCTAAGCCACAACGAGCACAACATAGGCTCCAATAGAAATGTTTGCACACACTCGAATCATGACAGCTCAAATCATGACAATTGTCTCCAGCAAATAGAGCTGCAATTCAGTTCCTCTGTGCCATCATAACATAGAACTGAGATCGCGTCTCGCATTATAGAAATAGAGTACCTGAATCCTCCTCGAGAGGTCATAGCATCACGTGGCCTTGCCACGATTCGTGATTTTATCCCAACATTATTACTCATGAAGCACCTCAAGTTACCAAGCTCAAAAAGGTTAGCCACGCACAGATCTAGGTCTGAACCCAAGCAATCAACCTCACCCACGGTGAAACCATTAACATATGCTATTAAATCTTGAGAGGACACAACCGATGTGCCATTCGCCAAGCGATACTCAAAACGGTCTTTTCCTCAGAAGCGAGGAAGTATTGTATACCGGGTAGCTTATAACTAACTATATTTTCACAATATTCGTTGCGGCGTGCAACCCGCTCCAATGACATACCCATGGCGGCGTGCCACCCGATCTAGATACCATACCTGTGGCGGCGTGCCACCCGATCCAAGTAACCCTCGTCAAATAAATACGCGTCGAGTCAAGTTGCTCATCATAATAAACATATATAGCCTCAAGTTTGGCCACAAGAAACGCATCCGACAAAGTTCCTCAATACCAGAACTAATCAATGGTAGATACTTCTACACTAACATCCGCCACTAAGGTCCAACTGACAAAGCTATGCCTACCAGCCGTCCGCTGGTCCTGTGTACAACTACTCTGTTGGAGCATACTCTGATGCTCTCTGCTACGCAATTTGTGCTGTTTTCCGACATAGTCCATATCACATTAGTCTAGACAATCTGACCCATGACAACCAGTCAACAATCAAGTATCATAATCCAAATTCGTCTTATCAAGTCAAGAGAGAGCCTCTAGGGCTTCCGATTTCCAATAATCACAAAACGGTGCCGATGCACACGATATACAACCACTGCATAGGCGGATTAACGAGAACTTCAAGCCTCTTACACATATATAACATATGAATCACTATGCCCGATTCCGTATTCCACCGTACATATACATAACGCACATCAAGCGTCCATTCATACCATGACAGTCATTCAGAAATTTCACTATGCCATCAACGACTCAGTTATTATAGTCGATCCAACAAGGGAATACCACCATACCACTGGATATCATCAGTTTACATTACCTTGTCCTTTTTGGATCATATTCCCTGCCAAGTTAATAGAATAGCAGTACCATTTTCTTAAATTATTAGAAAGATCGATTCTTAATTCACCTGCAGCTGTCTGCGCTGCACAATAATTTTATTGACTTCTCATATATTATGAACTGATCTCAAAACCTAGAATATATCATTATCAACTTTTCCATAACACATCGCATATACAATACCATACTAAAATAACATGGAAATTCTTATCCCTTTCCTACGTCGCAAACATCAACGCACTCAACTGGTCAAGGACTTTTATGATCCCATATAGAGAAAACTCATTACACATTCCAAGCTTTGCATACCAACAGGAAAAATACACTCATTTTTCAAACCACATTAAAACACATCATAAACTCTTTCTCCCAATCACATTGCATAAGTTAAAACTGCCAGGACTGAGTCCTTATACCCATATCAAGTTACACAACTGCCAACACTCAAGAGCTTTGCTGCAATGTCTGCAAGACTCATTACTTCAAACACATACTAGGAATTAATCGCATTCCTTATCATACCGCTTCGGTTTATTAACAAGTTGCTCCATTTACTCAATTTCTTTTTTGAACCATCTTTAACTTAGTATTAGCCTTTACTGTAGTACTACCATAACTCAACTCATGTTACCACACGAGACTCGTACATAAGACCACACGATCTAAAACCCATAGGCCACTCTCAGTTGTTTCCCATCATTCACATAATATAACACAAGTCTTGATTTTTCTCTAACGAAACCGCCATCTTTAGCCACATACACAAATCTTAAGGCACCTGACTGTTACAAGCAAAATCTTGAACACTGCAAAACCATTCTCGGGCATCATTCACCCTTATTCAGATGTAATTCAACTGTCCTATTAGGTAGAACCACTCGTGTTTTGTTAGAACTCTGACATCGCAGAACATGATTACTTACAGATACAATCGGCTATCTTTCTTTCCTATACGGTGAATATTCTTTACCAAAAGCAGTTCAAAACACCCTAGTACTTCATCAGATCTACGAAGCACCATAACCTTTACCAGAATTTCCCAACATACTTAGAGACAGAATCAACATAGCACACAATAGTGCAATCGGTTAATCAATAGCAACCTCCCCAACTTAGCTCGAAGCCATTCATCAAAGCACTTTCAACCACTCATATCATTATTACTCAAGTGATGCCGAAATGTTAATATGAGATTAAACTCAAGTCATTTACAAGCCTTGACGGAGACTCGAATCATCCGAGACCTTAGCTCTTCTGCAATTCTTGCAGATATACATGCACCACCAATAAGCCCACTCTCTTTAGGTGACAGAAATCTTTCTAAGTCCCAAATTTTCCAAAAATTTCGGCAGAGTTTCCTTTGTAAATTGGCCTATCCACCTGCCAGAGAATCACCAAACCATTCTAACAATACATCCACAACTCAACAAGATATCACAATGTATTTCAACAACATTAAATCCCAATATTATACGAATCATATTATCACAATTTATACTTGAACTTGTGTTGTACCTGCTCGAATCATAACACATATCAAAATCACTTTAGTCTTCCTGAGTTTAAACTCGTTCCACTACACATAAGGCATTTTACCTTCCAATTACGAGATATGATAATTATTTCTCACGCCTATAGTTAGGGCTACATATCAAATCACAATAAGAGCTGAATACCTTACAGCTCTCCCATTATCAAACTGCCATTTACACAATAAGGATCAATACCGATCGTATGAACTTCATAATACCGACTCGCAAAATTAATACCTTGGTGTTCAAGCCATAGACAAGGATCCGGCCTCAAGTCCTCCCGACTGGCCCAACATAAATTCATAGAGATTACATCTCGCCCCTCGATCGGGGAATTGCAAGCCAGAAGTCAATTATATTACTGAGCGCTCGATGCTTACACGGACGTGCGGAAGGAATTTCAAAATTATATCTCAAGCTGAATCAAGTGCGCACGATAAGAATTCCAAGAAATGTGAAGTGTTTCCTAAAGGTTCGCGGCCTCCCGAGGATAAGTACAGGCGTCCCCGTACCGATCCACAAGACTCTACTAACCGGCTCAAGACTCATGAGGCCTAGTAAACCTAGGCTTCGATACCAACTTGTCACGACCCCAAATCCGGTCGTGATGGTGCCCAGCACACTGCTAGGCCAGCCTGACCAATTAACAACAATCATGGAGCCATAAGCTCACTTTATCCAATTTAAGCATACGGAAATAATTCAACAGTGATAGATACATATTAAAAACAGGGAACCAAGTCCCAACACGTGCCAACTCCCATAGACCAAAGGGTCAAGAGTCATGAGCCTCTACGGAATATACAAGTGTAAATAGTGAATATAACTGTGCACAAGTGTGGGATGATCAGAACAAAATATAGACAAACTGGAGAATCAGGTCCTGCGAACGCTGGCAGCTACCTCGACTGTCCAAAAGCACTCCCGAGCCGCAATGGAATCAGCTCTGCTGTAATGTACCTGGATCTGCACACAAGGTGCAGGGAGTCGGGTGTGAGTACTTCCAACTCAGCGGTAATAAAAGTAAATAATGCTGAAGGGAAGAAAACCACGCAAGGCACTATCTCTTGCTACACGATACAGAACTATCATAAAACTTCAAAACACTATCATTTTATTCCCTTTCAGCATATGTGAGTAGATTATTTAGAAATATCAATTTTTAACTACTTTCTTTCATGATAATATACCGATACCTGGATACAATCTCAAGCAGTGCAAGTCCGCACTCAAATCAGCCCCTCGGGCTCAGCACTCCTTATCAATTTACACCAGGAGATCTGGTCAATAAGGCAACTAATGCATGTGTGCCGGTAATGTATGAGTGCTAAATGTTATGCCACGTAGTACACGTAAACCAATGTATGTATGCCATGCAATGCATATGACCGCTACGGCGTGTAGCCCGATCCAATTTGGGTACCCGTGCTCACTGTGGGGGTTCAGACTCCGGAGGGGCTCCTACAGCCCAAGCACAATATTAATATCACACCTGCTGCGGCGCGCAGCCCGATCCGTATACCACTGCGGCGTGCAGTCCGATCCATGCATGTGTATGCATATGCTCACATAAAATGTCATGCCCTAACATATGGCCCTCGGCCCCAATCAGTCTAACAAATAATCAAGAAAAGCCCTACGGGCAACAATATCACATTAGCTCACAACTAAAATATTATTAAGACCTTGTTCAAGTTTTTCATAACCTTATAAGAATGCTAAATAGCAAAAATACCATTTAAAACCTTAAATTAGAATAAAATATGCACGGTGTTATCAAAACAGTGATACCAATCCCTGAAGGACTCAAATAATTGGCACGAAGTCCAAACATGATAATTAGTCCAATTCATTTCAACAATTAGGTGTTATTATTTATTACGCGGGACGGACCAAGTCACAATCCCCAATGGTGCTCTACCCCACGCCCATTATCCGGCGTGCAAGTCACCTCAACACAGCACTAAGATGTGCAAGTCCGGGGTTTACTAACCCTCAGGACATCATTTACAAGAATTACCCAACTCGAACCGACGAAAGCTCATGCCCGCGACGCCTTAGCTCCTCGAACCGGCATCCACGCACGTCAAAACTAGCACAAATCAGCACAAATATATCAAAATAGGCTAATGGAACATAACCCAATCGAAAGAACTCCAAAAATATCAAAAATCACGAAATTGGCAAAACCCGAGCCCTGGGCCCACATCTCGAAAAACTTTGAAACTCGTATTTTCAGAACCCTCGTCTCGCCACGAGTCCATACATATAAAATTTACCAAAATCGGAGTTCGGTTGGTCTTTTAAAACCCAAATTTTTGTTTTCAATATCTAGGCTACAATCCTTCACAATTTCTACCCAAATTCATGAAGATTGATGTTAATTCTACCATAAAATGATGTTTTTGAGTCAAGAAACTTACCTCCGATGAATACCCGATGATTTCCCAGCGTTTTCCGTGATTTCTTCTCTCTAGGGCTCAAAAATTATGTTTTGGGTATATGAACCCGTGAGCCTTCTGTTCTGTGATTTTAATTTCACTGCCAGACGATTTTACTCTACGCGTTCGCGATGCCCCTCACGCGAACGCGATGCCTTGCTCCGTTCCTTCATCGCGAACGCGACGTACAGTCACGCGTCCGCGAAGACCATTCTCCCCAGCACGGATTTTTCCTCTACGCGTTCGCGTCCCAGTCCACGCGAACGCGATGCTTCGCCTTTTCCTCTTACGCGTCCGCGTCCTTCTCCCACGCGAACGCGATGCGTTCCAACTTTCTTCTTCGCGAACGCGGCATGCTACCTCGCGAACGCGATGGCCAACTGGCCCCAGCCTACGCAAACGCGGCATTGCCTTCGCGAACGCAAAGGCTTAGCCTTCTGCACAGTGATCTGCAATTTACAGCAGACTTTTCATGTTCCAAAAATGCCGGATGATGGTCCGGATTCACCCCGAGGCCCCCGGGACCCCAACGAAATCAACCAACATACTCCAAAACGCGATACGAACTTGTTCCAATCATAAAAACACCACCCTAAACATCAAAATCACCAATTACACACGGATTCAAGCCTACGTTTCTTCAAAATTTTCAAAACTAACATTCAATCCAAAACCCGATCAAACGACGTCCGAATGACCTGAAAATTTGCAGACGTATCCAAAATCACATAACGAGGCTACAGGAACTGTCGGAATTCCATTCCGACTCCCGGAACAAAATCTCACCTACCGTTCGGATTTCGCCAAAATTCAACCTTAGCCAATTCAAGCCTAAAACTACACCGGACCTCCAAATTCAATTCCGATTGATCTCCTAAGTCATAAATGATCTCCCGAAGCTAGTCGAATCATCAGAATCTGATTCCGAGCACTCTAACTCGATAGTCAACTCTAGGTTGACTTTTCATATTCAAACTTCCTTCAAACATGATATTTGCTTCATTTTCAATTCAATTCACTGCTAACTCACCCGATAGGCTCCAACACTGATATAAAAGCATAAAACATGTAATTGCAACCTGACGGGGTGGTAAATTCCCGTAACGACGGGTCGGGTCGTTACACTGCCCTTTCATTTTTATTTCTTTTTGCTTCTTATACCATGCTCAGCCTATCTACTTCACCCCCAAAATCATGTCAAAAAATAAAAATCTCCTTTTTTTTTCTGGATAGATCAATGAAAAGCAATAAAATCCAAAAGAAAAAAAAGAAACACAAACCAAGTTGAGAACTTTGATGATTGTAGGAATTTGAAATGCCGCTTTGTAGCTGCAAGATGAGAGGTCCAGATATTTGAATCCATGGAGAAATGAGAGAAATGGGTTCACTGCAAAAAACGGAAAAGGACGAGAGTGGGCCCTTAGGTTCACTAATTTGCACTCTGCTTTGGGCAAAATGCTTATACGTAAACCGTGTTATTATACTAACGGCTAACTTTCTGTTAAAATAAAATACAGTATTATATTATATTTTGGTTAGAAACATCTACTATCTTCTATCTATACTTAAAAGGATAGAAGTTTGGCATAGAATTTTGCCAAGTGAAAGAAGATTAGACTGTCATGTGGCTATTGTTAGGACAAATTAGTTAGTTAGTTAAATCAGTTTCTTTGTTTCAAAATTAAAAAGAAAATATTTAAATAATCAATTACTAATTGAAAATTGTATTACATTGAATTACACATTTTTTTGAAAACTGTAATACAGTTACCATTGAGAACGTGTATTTAATATGCCCCTTTTGAAAACTGTAACTCTCATTTATTATTTTCTAAAAACGGTAAACATACGTATTAACTTTTTTTTAATAAATAATTAATAATTAATAAACTAATCAATAGGCGTGCAGTTATTAATGAACTGTAACTCTCATTTATCCTTTTTGAAAATGGTAGTTGTGCAGTTATTTGCTTTTTATTTTTTTCGGTAATTGCCTTACACTCTGAAAATTACACTCTGAAAACCCTCGTTTCTGTTCCCCATCTTTGCCATTCTAACCCACGTTCATCAGCATGAATTCAACTTCTACCCATGATTTCACAATTTCCTCAAAACAGTTTTCCAATTTTACAATATATACTACCATTGTTGCTCATTCCTCTGCATATCAAACAGGAATTCTCCAGTACTATAGGTGGTTTTTCTTACATATCCGCGCAATTGTTTATACATTTATTCATTATTTTTCTTTCTTTTTTGTTCTCGCCAACTGTTGCTTTTAAATGTAACGTTGCTGCTGTTTTTATTTACAATACAGAGACAGGAATTTTACAGTCTTATAGTTGGTTTTCCTTACATACCCGCGCGATTGTTTATACATTTATTCATTATTTTTTCTGTATTTTTTGTTCTCGCCAACCGTTGATTATCAGGAATTAACGTTGTTGCTGTTTTTATTTACAATACAGAGTTCCATTGTTGCTCATTCCTCTGTATATGTGTTTCTTCATCAGTGTTTCATTAATTATATTTACTACGATTTTCTAATTATGTTTATGAATACCTATGTGTATTTACAGGACTTAATGGTAGATCAAATGAATTTTGTTAGAGAAATTAATAGCAAATCAATGAATTGGAACTTAAAGGTTCGTGTTGTAAGGCTTTGGGAAAATCCAGATCGTGACAGACCTGATACGCCTTTTTCGATTGAGATTATTGTGATGGATGAAAAGGTAAACTAAAGTAATTATTTTTATTTCCACGATTTACATATATCTCCTATAAGAGCTAAGGAAATTGTTGGTTCACAATAGTGCTTAGTCCGAGATCAGGTACTTCTTACTTTCTACGGAATCTATCTATACTTAAAAGGAAAGAAGTTTGGCATAGAATTTTGCCAAGTGGAGGAAGATTAGACTGTCATGTGGCTATTGTTAGGACAAATTAGTTAGTTAGTTAAATCAGTTTCTTTGTTTCAAAATTAAAAAAAAATATTTAAATAATCAATTACTAATTGAAAATTGTATTACATTGAATTACACATTTTTTTTTAAAACTGTAATACAGTTACCATTGAGAACGTGTATTTAATATGCCCCTTTTGAAAACTGTAACTCTCATTTATTATTTTTTAAAAACGGTAAACATACGTATTAACTTTTTTTTAATAAATAATTAATAATTAATAAACTAATTAATAGGTGTGCAGTTATTTATCTATTAATATAGAAAAAGAGAGGCAAATCAATAATTCTATGCCAAGTGTCAAAACAAAATATGAACACATGTCAAATTTTATGACAAAACTCCATTAACTTTGGAGCTTCAAAAAATTTTGAAATAGAAAAAAACTTACACATTCAGTTATTCATAGTGGTGCTCCCACGTTTTTAAAACTGAAAAAAAAACTGAAAATTGGACAATTTACTTCCATTCGTTTTTCATTAAAATTAAAATTGGAAAAAAAATATAGTGATAACTCCCATTCCAAAAAACAAACTAATTCCAATTCCAATTCTCACGTTTTTTTCAATTATTAAATAATTTTATATGTGAAAATCCTTTACTCCACATTATTTGGTAAAAACTTTTTATCTTCAACTTACCCTAAATTTTCTCTACAAAATCACGATAGCCTCAACTGTCTAACCCACGATTGATTATATTGTGTAGCACCTGCTCAAAACTGCAAATATTGTGGTTCTTTCTCAACTACATGTACTTTTCCAATAAAGAAGCGCAGTATAAGCATGTATCATCAACTGCCTTCTCTTCAATAGACGACTCTACAACTTCTCACAACTACGCCATTTACGACTCAATTTGACATGGAAGAAGAGAAGAAACTAGCCAGAAAAAATCGAATGGATATACGAAAGCAGAAATGGCCTAAATTTTCTCCCGATAACAACGGTATGAACTTTAATCCATTGTTTGCAGATTTGCGATTTGCATAACTGTTGCTTACCGAGGGTCTCTTTGTTCACCACTTACAAATACTTCATATTTGCTACTTCATCTTCTTTTATCTCTGATTTTCCTTGGACTAATTAACGAACGTCATTCTTTATAATTATCATGGATATTGGATAGCTCAAAAGCTCTATCAATGTTAACCGTAGAGTTGCATACGTTATTAGTTAAGTAAATTTTATGTGATCTATAGGATTATTGTTTTGTGTTGAAATATAGACTTTTCATTACAAACCATCAAATTAACTTCCTGCTACTTTGATCATTTTTTTTTGGGTCATTCTTCAGCAGTTATTTGGCTTCTTTGATCTCTAATGTATAATTGATTTTTTTTTTGAAAATTGACGCATAAGAGGCCAGATTGTACTTTTGACCAAAAAAGTTTTTTTTTTGTTACAAAACAAGTCAGACACGAGTTTGTGCACAAATTGCTCTTCCTATTTCTTGGTAAACCCATTAGCTTACGAATTTGTGCTTATACGAATTTCACTCTTGATTATTAATCACAAATTGCTCTTCCTGTTTCTTGGTAAACGAATTTGTGCTTATACGAATTATAGAGATGGATATTTAAATTAAGCGGAGTTTGTCGTTTGATCTGTTCATCTAAAAAATGTCACATGATGAGCATATGCATAAAGCGTTTTTATTTTTTGACAGAAATCAAAGTGGCTACATCGAATCGAGGAGCTGCGCAGTGCCTTGAGTGATGAGGATGATGGAAACATTGAGGAAGTCATCAATGCCATTATGCATGATGTTGACACTGACAAGGTAAGCATTTTCTAATAGAAAAACTAATTATCATTATGCTTAAATAATAAACCTGTCATTATTTTCTATAGATGTGTTGAACAGTACGAAAGTGAGTTGCTTTTTTCCTCTTTATTTTCTTTCTTTTTTCTTGGGATCTGCAGATGTTGTACAATTTTTTTTATATATAGTAGCTATTAGACATAATTCTCTTAACTAACTTTTCTAAGGCAAAGTCGCATCGATCTTTCTCCTTCTCTTATCTTCTTAGAAACATATACAAGGATATTTTGGTTTGCAGAGTCACTTTACTACAAGCTAGCATGGCATTTTATTGTAGCTACTTCGAAAATACTTATGTATAGTTCAATCCTTGATTTGTATAGGTACTAAAAATATTACTTTTTATTTTAAAATTGTGTTACTTTTAGGTATTTTTTGGAATCTCTTTTTTTATTTTGACTTGCATCATTACCATTACTAATTAAAATAGTATGAGCGAGGGTTGCCCTTTTTTTTTTCTTTTTGATCTGTACAAGCAATACAAAAATATTACATCAGTCATTAGACATATTTTTCCTAACTAACGTTTTGAAGCAAAATTGTTGTTTTAACTCCTTTTTGATATTGGCTTTGCTTAGCTTAGCTTTTAATCTTGCAAATTAAGGAGTGACAATAAAAATAAAACATATACAGAGATTAAGATTGCACTGCTACTATTAAGAAACGCCTAGCCATAAGAAAGGTTCGAAGTTCAAAGTTTTGAAGCTACATGGAAATATCATTATTCTTTTTAAACATTAAATACTTATAGGAGTTGTTTGATCTGTATGAATTTGATCATGCAAGTTGTAACTATACATTCTTGATTTACGATATTGTGGTTGTAATAGTAAGTGCTCACTTCTATTAAAGCAACGCATTTGCATCATAGTTTTAGTATTCCAAATAGACGAGGGTCATGTAAATTTTATACTCTAGACTGGATTGCAAATATAGTCTTACAATATTTGTCCTTTAATCATATTTTTTGCTTTTCACAAATTGCAGAGTATTTCTTGCAAACAAGTACTATTCTTTCAGCGTTAGTCGATATCTTTGATGAAGATAGGATTTGAAAGACAATTGTAAATGTTGAATAATTTACTAGAGATTCGTCTTCTCCGATAAATTACATATATTCTTTGATATTGGATAGGCTCCATATGCCACTAGCAGCTTTTGTGGTTAGAAGATTCAGAGTAGACTATATCTTTCAATATAGCAGACTATAATGAATTAGTTCTCATCTAATTTAAGCCCCTGGTAATTGAGGTTCTTGAAAACTCTATTGATGGTAATTCAAGTAAGTTGGTCGATTTATTTGATTAACTAATGTAGAGACATATTTTAACTCCTTATGGATTAGTAGGAGTAATTTTTTGTCTCTCTTTAATTTTTCTTGTGTTGCAAGGTAACTTATTAAAAGTTAGCGGCAAGCCGCTGGATAAATTAGCAGAGCTAAATAGGTTAGTTGATTTTATGCCTTACGAAGAAATTATACTTTTTGATATTATTATTATTACTTTATAACTCATAATGAGAAATAAATATTTTAATGATCAATATACATATGTTTTATTATCTCTCTTCACTCTATTTTTCTTTGAATCGATCCGCGCATTGAGCGGGTACGTATACTAGTGAACTGTAACTCTCATTTATCCTTTTTGAAAATGGTAGTTGTGCAGTTATTTGCTTTTTATTTTTTTTCGGTAATTGCCTTACACTCTGAAAATTACACTCTGAAAACCCACATTTCTGTTCCCCATCTTTGCCATTCTAACCCACGTTCATCAGCATGAATTCAACTTCTACCCATGATTTCACAATTTCCTGTAACGACCCAACCCGTCGTTACGGGAGTTATCACCCCATTTTCTCCATTTAATACTTCAATATGCTAACTTATATGTGTTTGGAAAGTTAGAAGCAAATCGGAGGGAATTTAGATAGAAATAAGGCCATAAATCCCTTTTTGAGAAGAATAGGTTGGAAAAGTCAACCGAATGTTGACCGATGACTTGTTTGAGACTTCAAGTATGATTCTTGACCCGTTCGAGGGCGAGCGTTTGCTTAAGAGGGGGAGAATGTGACGACCCGACCCGTCGTCACGGGAATTACCACCCCGTTATGTTGAAATTGTATGTTTTATGCTTTTATATCAGTGTTATAGTCTATCGGGTGAGTTAGGAGTGATTTGGATTGGAAATGAGGCTTATAGCCTTTGTGAAGGAAACTTGAATAAAGAAAGTCAACTCGGAGTTGACTATTTGGTTAGAGGGCTCGGAATCGGATTCTGATGATTTGGTTAGTTCCGAGAGGTGATTTGTGACTTAGAGGAGCGATCGAATTGAATTTGGAGGTCCGGTGTAGAAATAGGCTTGAATTGGCTAAGGTTGAATTTTGGCAAGATCCGAATGGTAGATCAGATTTTGATCCGGGGTCGGAATGGAATTCCGACAGTTGCAGTAGCTCCGTTAGGTGATTTTGGATGCGCTGCAAAATTTCAGGTCATTCGGATGTTGTTTAGTCGGGTTTTTGATTGATTGTGTAATTCGGAATGTTTTAAGGAATTTAGGCTTGAATTCGATGCGAATTATGGGTTTTGACGTTGTTAGACGTGTTTTGAGGATTTGAGCAAGTTTGAATAAGGTATTAAGATGTGTTGGTGTGTTTGGATGAGGTCCCGGGGGCCTCGGGGTGTTTTCGGATGGTTAAACGGGAGAAAATGTGGAAAATTGCAGGTTTTGACTCTGGTTCTGTTGTTTTCGCTCCTGCGGAAATGGGGGCGCAGGAGCGAGTCCGCAGGAGCGGACGAGGGGGCGCAGGAGCGCTTGGCTTCGCAGAAGCGGGAAGCTTCTCCGCTGAAGCGGCATCGCATGAGCGTAGAGGAGACCGCAGAAGCGGTCAAGAGGCGAGATGGGAAGTCCGCAGAAGCGGAAGGTCGATCGCATAGGCGAGTTCGCAGAAGCGGACTCTTGATCGCGCAGGCGGAAAGGACCGCGAGGGCGGAAGAATTTTCGCGAGGCGGACCCGCGAGGAGCGGTCCGTGTATCGCGGGAGCGGGATTGGCCAAATAGTCCTGGGTTCGCCGAAGCGACCAATTGGTCGCGAAGCGGTTCCGCGAGGGCGGAAAATGGTCCGTAAAAGCGAAAATCGCAGTGAGTTAAGTGTATCGAAGTTAGAAAATTTCGGAAAACATTTCACACATTTTGGTCTCGGCTTTAGAGGCGATTTGGGCGATTTTGAAGAGAAACTCAAGGGAAATCATCAGAGTAATCAACTATGGACTTAAACTATGATTAGTATTGGTAATATTATGCAATTATATCATGAAAATGGAGGAATTTGGGGTAATTTATGGAGGATTTAGCCCTAGGCTTGAACTTTAGAAAATCAAGATTTTGAATGGGCAAATGGAGTCCAAATTTGGTAAAATTGATATGCTTAGACTCGTATCGAGATGAGGATTCCGAATATGTGACTTTCGTAATTTTTCGAGAAGCGTACCGAAAGTCGGGTTTTGACAACTTTGGGAATTTTGATGTAAATTGAGTCGTTTTGATTGGGTGTAGTCCCATTGGCCTAATTTGTTGTGTTTCTACTGTATTTGATCGGATTCTACGCGTGCGGAGCTTGATTCTCGTGGCAAGGGCATTGCGGAGTAGTCGTCGCGCCGTATTGAGGTGAGTAATAGATGTGGGTGATGACCAGCGGGTTCGAAACCCCGGTATACCACTTTGTGACGTTGTATAGCGGCGAGACACGTACTCTCTTGTGAGTGCGGGGTCGATTGTGATTGGGGACTATGGCTTAGTCCGACTTGTTGATACTATATTATGATATTAGGCTATTCTTGAGCCGTCGAACCTCCTTCTCGGATGGTTGCATATTATATATTGTGATAATGGCCACTCTTGAGCCGAGGAACCCCTTCTTGGGCGGTTGAGTATACTTGTGGGCCGTGAGCCAGTTATTGGATCCCGCGAGGATCGTTATCATTGTCTTATCATATTGACATGTTAGTTACTACCGATCCGTAGCTATTTCTGTTATCATGCTATTTCCAATCTCTGGAACTTGGTATTACTGTTTAACAACTAAAAAATGATAAAAAGGTTTTCAAAACTACTTTTGAGCCTGCGAGGCTGTATTTGCATATTAGCTGACTGGTAGTGGATCGGGCTGCGCGCCGCAGCGGTATATATGTTGGATCGGACTGCACGCCGCAGTGATATTGTGCTTGGGCTGTAGGAGCCCCTCCGGAGTCTGAACCCCACAGTGAGCACGGGTACCCAAATTGGATCGGGCTACGCGCCGTAGCGGTCATATCATGCATTGCATTGCATTTAGCTACATCTGCTAGTCGTTATACTGTTTTGCTGGTACTTATTGGTACAGGTACAGTTGATATGGATTCTGTGACAGGGTATTCGATTACAGCTTTACATAGTGCTTTATTGCGGATTTCTTATCTGCGCTGTCTTACCCTTGTTTATTACCACTGAGTCTGGCAGTACTCATTTTACTCCCTGCACCTTGTGTGCAGATCCAGGTACCTCTCAGCAGTGATCCAGTAGCTGTGCGAGGCGACATTTGTGGATATTCGAGGTAGCTGCAGAGTCCGCAGGACCCGATATCCCTTCTTACTGTCTCTTGATATTGTATTAACTTTTCTTTCCGCACTTGGTATCTTGTAAACCCTTATACCCTCATATCCAGTAGAGGCTCATGACTATTGACCCTTCGGTCTATGGGAGTTGGTATGTGTTGGGACTAGTTCCCCGTTTTCGATATATATGTCACTATTGTTTTATGATTTGATATGTTAAAAATGGGATAAAACGAGCTCCTAGCTCCGTTGTTGTTATTGATTGGTCAGGCTAGCCTAGCAGTGTGCTGGGCGCCATCACGACCGGATTTGGGGTCGTGACAGAGAGCAATCGGAATCGAATTCGGAGGTCCGGTGAAGTTTTAGGCTTGAATTGGCTAAGGTCGAATTTTGATAAAATCCGAACGGTAAGTAAGATTTTGATCCGGGAGTCGGAATGAAATTCTGATAGTTGCAGTAGCTCCGTTAGGTGATTTGGGATATGCGTGTAAAATTTTAGATCATTCAGAGGTGTTTAGGTCGAGTTTTAGATCAAATGCAAGTTTCGAAGTTTTGGAAGAACTTAGGCTTGAATACGATGTAAATTTGGTGTTTTGATATTAGTTTTGGTGTTTTGAGAGTGAAACTAAGTTTACATGATCATATGTGGCATGTTAGTATGTTCGTATACAGTCCCGAGGAGCTCGGATGAGTTTCAGATAGGTTTGGGTTGCGTTATGCTCGTTTTTCTTATGCTTCGACATCGTTTTTTTCAAGCATAAATGATATCATGTTGAACGAATGAGCTCCGATTACTATTTTGAATAAATAATTAGATCCGTATCGTAATTACGGACCCGTAGCAAAAATAATCATCGAATTTGGACATCATATGAGGATTTTATGGCTATTTTACTAAGGTTGCCCAGATTTTCAGGTTAATGACGAAACTGCCCTTGACGGCGTATTAAAAACCTGCACTATTTGCAAATCTTAAAACCTACATATCTCCTTCATTATAAGGTCAAATTGAGTGATTCAAAAGCTTAAATTCATTAGAAATTCACAAGGAATCCATTGGGAGCAGTTAAATGCGTGAACAGTATACCTAGAACGAGCAGGTCGAGTTTTCTTCCAATTTTGGAACGGGAAGAAGCTTCTGAGGTGATTTTTTAGAGAGAAATCAATGGGTAATCGCTGGAGGTAAGTTTCTTGACTCAAAAACATGATTTTATGCTAGAATAAACACCAAAATTCCTGAAATTGGTAGAATTTGTGAAGAACTAGGGCCTAAATCATGAAAACGAATTTTTGGGTTTTGAATGGCCATTCGAACTCCGATTTCGATAAATTTTATATACACGGACTCGTGGAGAGACGAGGAATCTGTTGGTATGAATTTCGGAATTTTTCAAGAAGCGGGCCCGGTGTCCGGGTTTTACCAACTTAGTGTATTTATGCGAATTTCATGTAAATTGAAATGGGTTATGATTCTTTGACCCGTATTTGATATAATTATTGTGATTTGACTAGATTCTACGCACGAGGCAGCGAATTTCAAAGGAAAAGGCATCGCGGACGAGTCTACGGTCGGCTAGAGGTGAGTAGTTTGTGTATATGGTAGCCTGAGGGTTCAAAACCCCGGCTTAGCACATTGTGACGGTAGTAGGGCGTGGCTCGCACCCTGTGGCAGGTGTGGGACTTATTGTGACTGGGGATTGAGACTTGGTCCATCCCGGATATGGAAAATATGCTATTAGTGATGGAAATACGCTGTGTTTGACATATTTGTGGGATGTAAGCCTTGTTTGGGGCCTTGTGCCGACCTGTAGTATTCCTAGGGGATAGTATTTATGTGATAGCTATACTTGCTTAATCATTGATCTCAGTCCTGGAATTTGAAATCACACTATTGAAATGTTAAGTCACCGGTTTTTGCAAATTAAATAAAAGTTAAAGTACTTTTCATAAATTATGAATTGGGAACTGGAATTAAGAAAAATGACCTATTTTTGTGAATTATCTGATTTATGTGGACTGAGGATGGATCGGGCTGCACGCCGCATCGGTTTATATGAGGATCGGGCTGCACGCCGCAGTGGTTGATATGAGGATCGGGCTGCACGCCGCAGCAGTATTGCGCTTGGGCTGTAGGAGCCCCTCCGGAGTCTGTACACACCCCCAGTGAGCGTCGTCGACGTTAAATGGATCGGGCTACACGTCGTAGCGGTTATGTGCATTGCATTGCATCTTTATTTGTTAAATTATTATGTGGTAGCTGTATTGTACTGTCGATGTTAGTTCGTGGTAGGTATCAGACTGTAGTTTAGCTTTACTCTGTGGTATTCTATGGATTTCCTGCTTTCAGCTATTAATATATACTTTTTACTCACTGAGTACTTAGTACTCACCCCTACTCCCTACACCTTGTGTGCAGATTCAGGTACACAGGAAGGTTAGACGAGCACTCCAACTTATATCAGAGTAATTTCCGAGTTGCTGAGGTAGCTGCTGGCGTTCGCAGGACCTGGCTTCTCTTCTTATTCTATTTTTCCTTTGTATATAAATTATTCGGACTTTAGTATTTGGATCAGATATTGTTATCCGATCTTGTTTAGAGGCTCCAGACTCGTGACCCTAGATCTTTGGGGTGGATATTCAGTTTAGCTTTATTGTTGACATAAATGTTCAGGTAATTGATTTGAGCTTCATGCTCGGGATGAGAGTGTAAATGGTGGGGCTTGCCTAGCAGTTGTGTTGGGCCCCATCACGACCGGGATTGGGGTCGTGACAAGTTGGTATCAGAGCCTAGGTTACTAGGCCCCATGAGTCTTGAGCCGGTTAGTAGAGTCTTGTGGATCGGTACGGGGACGCCTGTACTTATCCTCGGGAAGCTGCAAATCTTTAGGAAACACTTCACATTTCTTGGAATTCTTATCGTGCGTACTTGATTCAGCTTGAGATATAGTTTTTGAAATTCTTTCCACACGTCTGTGTACGCTTCGAGCGCTCGGTAATATAATTGCCTTGAGGGTTTGTTATTTCGTGATCGAGGGGCGAGATGTAATCTCTACAAGTTCATGGTGGGCCAGTCGGGAGGACTTGAGGCCAGGATCTTTGTCTATGACATGAGCACCAAAGTGCTGATTTTACAAAATGGTATTATGAAATTTCGTGTGATCGGTATTGTTCCTAAATGTGGAAATGGCAACTTAATAGTGTACGAGCTGTCAGGTGTTAGATCTTTATTGTAATCTGTTGTGTAGCCCCGAGCTATGGGCGTGGTGAATATTTATCATATCTCTTAGTTGGAAGGTAAAGTGCCTTACGTGTAGTAAAACGAGTTTAGACTCGGGAAGACTAAAGTGATTATGCTATGTATATCCTGGTGGAAGGTGTTGTACTGAAATACTAGATTGATGCAAAGTAGGTGGGTGGATTCGGATGTGTAATTGAAGGGTATTTGATATGTGTTATGATGCGAGCAGGTGTAGCGCAGGTTCAGGTATAAATTGTGATAATATGATTCGTATAGTATTGAGATTTAATATTGTTGAAATACATTGTGATGTCTTGTTGAGTTGTGGATGTATTGTTAGAATAGTTTGGTGATTCTCTGGCAGGTGGATAGGCCAATTTACAAAGGAAACTCTGCTAAAATTTTTGAAAAATTTGGGACTTAGAAAAGATTTGTGTCACCTAAAGAGAGTAGGCTTAACTGTAGTGTGTGTATAAATGCAAGAGTTGCAGAAGAGTTAAGGTCTCTAATGATTCGAGTCTATGTCAAGGCTTGTAAATGACTTGAGTTTAATCACACGATAATATTGTGGCATCATTTGAGTAAAGAATGCTATGAGCGGCTAAAAGTGCTTTGATGTATGGCTCCGAGCCAAGTTTGGGAGCTTATTATTGATTAATTAATTGCATGGTTGTGTGCTGTGTTGATTCTGTCTCCAAGTATGTTGGGAAATTCCGATAAAGGTTATGGTGCTTCGTAGATATGAAGAAATAATAGGATGATTTGAACTGCTGTTGGTAAAGAATGTTCGATGTATAGAAAAGAAAGATAGCTAATTGTATCGGTATGTGATCATGTTCTGCGATGTCAGAGTTATAACAAGGCACGAGTGGTTCTGTTCAATAAGACAGTTGAATTATAATTGAATAAGGGTGGATGACGCCCGAGAATAGCCTTGCGGTGTTCTAGACTTTGCCTGTAACGGTAAGGTGTCTTAAGATTGTGTATGTGGCTAAAGACAGTGGTTTCGTTAGAAGGGATCAAGAATTGTGTGATGATATGTGAATGATGGGATTCTATGTAACCGTATTGGAAGGTAATGATAACGAATTCAAATCGCAGGAAGTTCTTCAAAATAAAGCATTGTAGAATGTGGTACTTCTGGGAAACATTGAGAGAGTATTCATCGGCCTGTGAGCCTAAGACCGTGTAGTCTTGTGTATGAGTCTCGTGTGGTAACATGAGTTGAGGTATTGTGATCCTTCAGTAAAGGAGAATACTAAGTTAAAGAGGATTCCGAAAGGAAATTGGTTAAATGGGACAACTTGATAATGAACCGAAACGGTGTAATAAGGATAAGATTAATTCCTGACATGTGTTCGAAGTAATGAGTCTTGCAGGTATTGTGCAACAAAGCTCTTGCATGCTGGCAGTTTGCTTAGCCGGGTTTGGGTAAAAGGGACTCAGTCCTGGCAGTTCATCTTGTGCAATAAATTAGGAGAAAGAGTTTGTGATGTGTTCTATCGTGGTTTGAAAGGGAGTATATTTCGGTCGGTATGCGAAACATGAAATGTGTAATGACTTTTCTTCTATATGGGATCATGAAGGTCCTTGACTAATTGAGTGCGTCGATGTATGCGGCGTAGGAGAGGGATGGAAATTTTCCATGTTATCTTAGTGTGGTATGGTATATGCGATGTGTTATGGGAAGTTGATAATGGCATGTTCAAGGTCTTGAGATCAGTTCATAATATATGGGAAGTCATTAAAAATTATTGGGTAGTGTGGGTAGCTGCAGGTGATTTAAGAATCGATCAATAGTACTGCTATTCTAGTGGTTGGCAGGATATGTGGTCAAAAAGGACAAGGTAATGTAAACTGATAATACCTAGTGGTATGGTGGTATTTTCTTGTTGGATCGACTGTGATGATTGAGTTATTGATGGCATAGGAAAATTTTTGAATGACTTTCATGGTATGAATGGATGATTTATATGTGTTATGTATTCGTACAGTGGAGTGTGGGATCAGGCAATGTGATTCATGTGTTATATAGGTAATGGAGACTAGAATTTCTCGTAATCCGTCTATGCAGTGGTTGTATATCGAGTGTATCGGCATCGTTTGGCGATTAATGGAAATTGGAAGCCCTAATGGCTCTCTCTTAGTTTGATATGATGAATTTGGGGTAATGATACTTGATTTCAGACTGGTTGACATAAATCAGGTCGTCTAGACTAATGTGATATGGACTATGTCGAAAATGGCACAAATTGCGTAGCAGAGTGCATCAGAGTATGCTCCAGCAGGGTAGTTGTACCCAGGACTAGCGAGCGGCTGGTAAGTATTACTTTGTCAGTTGGGTCTTCGCGGCGGATATCAGTGCAGAGGTCTCTACCATTAATTAAGTTCCGGTAATGGGGAACTTTGTCGGATGCATTTCTTATGGCCGAGCTTGAGGCTATATATGTTCATTGTAATGAGCAATTTGACTCGGTGTGCATTTCTTTTTGCGAGTTTTATGCGTGGATCGGGTGGCACGCCACCACGGGTTATTTGGATCGGGTGGTACGCCGCCACAGGAATGATATCTGGATCGGGTGGCACGCCTCCACGGGTATGTTATTTTGAGCAGGTTGCACGCCGCAACTGTTTAATATGGAGAATAGTTTTTTTCTATAGGCTATCTTGTGTACTATACTTCCTAGTCTCTGAGGAAAGTCAGTGTTAGGTGTCGCTCGGCGACTGGCGCATCGGTTATGTCCTTACAAGATTTGATGGCGAATATTAATTGTTTCACCGTGGGTGAGATTGATTGCTTGAGTTCAGACCTAAATCTGTGCGTGGCTGACTGTTTTGAGCATGGTGACTTGAGGTGCTTTAGGATTAATAGTGTTTGGATGGAATCATGAGTCGTGGCAAGGCCACGTGAAGTTATGACCTTTCGAGGAGGATTCAAGTACTCTAATTCTATGATGTGAGACAAGATCTCAGTTATGTATTGTGACGGTATTGAGGAATTTAAATTACAGCTCCTTGTTTGAGGTAGTTGTCATGATTTGAGTATGTTCAAGCGTTTCTTATTGGAGCCTGTGTTGTGCTCATTATGGCTTAGGCAGGTGTTGAGGTGTCATATCACCAGTGCGGTGTGTCATAATCGGAATGATCGTTGGAGCCATTAATGAGTGTGGGCATATATGATTTCAGCTGGTTAGAAAGGAATACATCGAGGTTTGGCTCCGAAATATATTGTAATGTCGGTCAAAAAGAGAAATGGATTCATGAATGGATGACCTGAGAGATGGATTCGATATATCGTGTGTTCGGTTGCCTTGGGCAACATACATAAAGGTGTTGGAATAAGACTTTAGCTAACGAGAAAGGTTTTTCGGTAATATTTGGTTATTGTGGGAAATTGTTGTGATTAGAGGGCATCATCTCGAGTGATTGGGTTGTTTGGTACACCATAAGATCTCACCCGGAGTGGCGAGTATGGGCTATTACAGTTGGTTCGAGTGTATTCTGAATATAGACGTAGGATTCCGATTTGGTATATGATTTCGGAGGTGCAATGTGGTCTATGTTTCAGATGGACTGTGAAAGTTCAGCTATATTGTGTTATCAGGACTTATGATGGATAGGGTGACGTGGTACCACCCCGCATATATGCTTGGTAAGGTCAGTCAGGTATTGGGTTGCTTCTAGTACAACTCTAGGTACGCTCGAGGACGAGCGTTTGTTTAAGTTGGGGAGAATGTAACGACCCAACCCGTCGTTACGGGAGTTATCACCCCATTTTCTCCATTTAATACTTCAATATGCTAACTTATATGTGTTTGGAAAGTTAGAAGCAAATCGGAGGGAATTTAGATAGAAATAAGGCCATAAATCCCTTTTTGAGAAGAATAGGTTGGAAACGTCAACCGAATGTTGACCGATGACTTTGGCAGCTCGAAATTGAATTCTGATGATTCGACTAGTTTCGGAGGATCATTTATGGCTTAGGAGAGCAATCGAAATCGAATTCGGAGGTCCGGTGAAGTTTTAGGCTTGAATTGGCTAAGGTCGAATTTTGATGAAATCCGAACGGTAAGTGAGATTTTGATCCGGAAGTCGGAATGGAATTCTGATAGTTGCAGTAGCTCCGTTAGGTGATTTGGGATATGCGTGTAAAATTTTAGATCATTCGGAGGTGTTTAGGTCGAGTTTTAGATCAAATGCAAGTTTCGGAAGTTTTGGAAGAACTTAGACTTGAATCCGATGTAAATTTGGTGCTTTGATATTAGTTTTGGTGTTTTGAGAGTGAAACTAAGTTTACATGATCATATGTGGCATGTTAGTATGTTCGTATACAGTCCCGAGGAGCTCGGATGAGTTTCAGATAGGTTTGGGTTGCGTTATGCTCGTTTTTCTTATGCTTCGACATCGTTTTTTTCAAGCATAAATGATATCATGTTGAACAAATGAGCTCCGATTACTGTTTTGAATGAATAATTAGATCCGTATCGTAATTACGGACCCGTAGCAAAAAGAATCATCGAATTTGGACATCGTATGAGGATTTTATGGTTATTTTACTAAGGTTGCCCAGATTTTCAGGTTAATGACGAAACTGCCCTTGACGGCGTATTAAAAAGCTGCACTATTTGCAAATCTTAAAACCTACATATCTCCTTTATTATAAGTTCAAATTGAGTGATTCAAAAGCTTAAATTCATTAGAATTTCACAAGAAATCCATTGGGAGCAGTTAAATGCGTGAACAGTATACCTAGAACGAGCAGGTCGAGTTTTCTTCCAATTTTGGAACGGGAAGAAGCTTCTGAGGTGATTTTTTAGAGAGAAATCAATGGGTAATCGCTGGAGGTAAGTTTCTTGACTCAAAAACATGATTTTATTCTAGAATAAATACCAAAATTCCTGAAATTGGTAGAATTTGTGAAGAACTAGGGCCTAAATCATGAAAACGAATTTTTGGGTTTTGAATGGCCATTCGAACTCCGATTTCGATAAATTTTATATGCACGGACTCGTGGAGAGACGAGGAATCTGTTGGTATGAATTTCGAAATTTTTCAAGAAGCGGGCCCGGGGTCCGGGTTTTACCAACTTAGTGTATTTATGCGAATTTCATGTAAATTGAAATGGGTTATGATTCTTTGACCCGTATTTGATATAATTATTGTGATTTGACTAGATTCTACGCACGAGGCAGCGAATTTCAAAGGAAAAGGCATCGCGGACGAGTCTACGGTCGGCTAGAGGTGAGTAGTTTGTGTATATGGTAGCCTCTGAGGGTTCGAAACCCCGGCTTAGCACATTGTGACGCTAGTAGGGCGTGGCTCGCACCCCGTGGCAGGTGCGGGACTGATTGTGACCGGGGATTGAGACTTGGTCCATCCCGGATATGGAAAATATGCTATTAGGGATGGAAATACGGTGTGTTTGACATATTTGTGGGATGTAAGCCTTGTTTGGGGCCTTGTGCCGACCTGTATTATCCCTAGGGGATAGTATTTATGTGATAGCTGTGCCTGCTTAATCATTAATCTCAATCCTGAAATTTGAAATCACACTATTGAAATGTTAAGTCACCGGTTTTTGCAAATTAAATAAAAGTTAAAGTACTTTTCATAAATTATGAACTCGGAACTGGAATTAAGAAAAATGAACTGTTTTTGTGACTTATCTGATTTATGTGGACTGAGGATGGATCGGGTTGCACGCCGCATCGGTTTATATGAGGATCGGGCTGCACGCCGCAGTGGTTGATATGAGGATCGGGCCGCACGCCGCAGCAGTATTGCGCTTGGGCTGTAGGAGCCCCTCCGGAGTCTGTACACACCCCCAGTGAGCGTCGTCGACGTTAAATGGATCGGGCTACACGCCGTAGCGGTTATGTGCATTGCATTGCATCTTTATTTGTTAAATTATTCCGTGGTAGCTGTATTGTACTGTTGATGCTAGTTCGTAGGAGATTCGGACTGTAGTTAGCTTCATACTGTGGTATTCTGTGGATTTCCTTCTTTCAGCTACTTTTATATCTTTATTACTCACTGAGTACTTAGTACTCACCCCTACTCCCTGCACCTTTGTGTGCAGATTCAGGTACACATGAGGGATAGACGAGCACTCCAGCTTTTATCAGTATCTATCCGAGTTGCTGAGGTAGCTGCTGGCGTTCGCAGAACCTAGCTTCTCTTCTTATTCTATTTTTCCTTTGTATATAAATTATTCAGACTTTAGTATTTGGTCTAGATGTTGTTATCCGATCTTGTTTAGAGGCTCCAGACTCGTGACCCTAGATCTCTGGGGTGGTTATACACTTATGCTTTATTGTTGACATAAATGTTCAGGTAATTGATTTGAGCTTCATGCTCGGGATGAGAGTGTAAATGGTGGGGCTTGCCTAGCAGTTGTGTTGGGCGCCATCACGACCGGGATTGGGGTCGTGACATTTCCTCAAAACAGTTTTCCAATTTTACAATATATACTACCATTGTTGCTCATTCCTCTGCATATCAAACAGGAATTCTCCAGTACTATAGGTGGTTTTTCTTACATATCCGCGCAATTGTTTATACATTTATTCATTGTTTTTCTTTCTTTTTTGTTCTCGCCAACTGTTGCTTTTAAATGTAACGTTGCTGCTGTTTTTATTTACAATACAGAGACAGGAATTTTACAGTCTTATAGTTGGTTTTCCTTACATACCCGCGCGATTGTTTATACATTTATTCATTATTTTTTGTGTGTTTTTTGTTCTCGCCAACCGTTGATTATCAGGAATTAACGTTGTTGCTGTTTTTATTTACAATACAGAGTTCCATTGTTGCTCATTCCTCTGTATATGTGTTTCTTCATCAGTGTTTCATTAATTATATTTACTACGATTTTCTAATTATATTTATGAATACCTATGTGTATTTACAGGACTTAATGGCAGATCAAATGAATTTTGTTAGCGAAATTAATAGCAAATCAATGAATTGGAACTTAAAGGTTCGTGTTGTAAGGCTTTGGGAAAATCCAGATCGTGACAGACCTGATACGCCTTTTTCGATTGAGATTATTGTGATGGATGAAAAGGTAAACTAAAGTAATTATTTTTATTTCTACGATTTACATATATCTCTTATAAGAGCTAAGGAAATTGTTGGTTCACAATAGTGCTTAGTCTGAGATGAGGTACTTCTTACTTTCTACGGAAAACAAAAAAGAAAAAAAAAGGTTAGATATCTCAAAGATGCACATAACGACCAAGCTTGAAATTCGATGTCATGCAAAATTTATTTCTTCTAATAGTTAGATATTTTAAAGATGCACATGATTTCAATGATCTTAATGTCCAAGTATTTGGGTATGAATCATTGTCAACAATTTTGCAGAATTGCAGATAAAACTTCGCTCCGCTTTGCTTTATGTGTGTGTTTGTCTTATTAAACTTTTTTGTGAAATTGGTTATATTTTGCATATACACCTCTATTTGATTTAAAGAAGCCATTTTGAACAAAATAATTCAGTTATTACAGGTACTCGGAGACCGCTGCTTGTGTCATAAATCTTATGCTATTTTAATAGCAAAGCAAGTCAAACAATTTTTAGGATTAAATATTTGTTGATTAAAGAAACAAATTAGCATATTGATATTTAGATATTATTCTTACATCTGTATATATCCGTCTCCTGTCCCCCTTCCAGTGGGGAACCCGCTCCCCGGTCGTCGCTCTGCTACGTCTGGCCCGTCCTCTAGGCACCTTTGGAAGGCAGGGAGTGTGACAACGTACACATCTATGGGAAAGGGGATGGAAAATTATTCTTTCTGCTTTTGATATTCTATGTATTAGTGGCATTGACAGGTTTTCCAACAAAACAGTTATATCTTCAAGTTATCTCTGGATGTCAAAATGTTACTTCCAAGTTCCAACACCGATTAAACCTGATAAAACTATATTCACCGTTCATTCTATTCGTTCACTTGTGCTTGTTTGCAGTTCTGCATGTGTTCCACACTCATTTGCCTTAATCCTATATTTTTCATCACCTTTTTTACTAAAAACAAAAGAACAGATAATAGGATTTAGGTTACTGAACTTGCTTCATTTGACAGGTCAGAAAGAGAAGTGGACTCTTATACTATTCATGTTCCCTCAGACCATGTTGCCCACGACAATAAAGGTTCAGATAAAAGCAAGTCCAACAAGAGGAAGCGGGGGAAGAATGTTCATCAGAAGAATGCTGTTGATGTATGCTAGTGAGCTTTTCTGTTATACATCTGTTTTAGTTTCTATTTTCTGTTGTATTGAAGTCTTTGTTTGGTTCTTAGTGATTTGAGTTTCTGTTTACCTACTAAAAATAAAGTTAGTGTCCTGTCCTATCATGGATATGGTCGAGAGTTCTGTATAGTTATACTATGCCACAACTGGCACATTAGATCACTTGAATGGGTAATCTTCCATTTTTTTGTTGTCCTTTTAGTCTATATACATTTCAACATGTCTATCTTCAAATTTAAAACCTATGATGAGGTGTCAAATTCTCATGAATTTGACAATATGAGCTATTTGGTAACTAAATTTCTCTTATTTATTGCACTTTCATTTTATTAGGAATTTTTTGGTATATCAATTAGTATAGCTAAACATGCAAGTTAAGTATTACGTAGAACATAATTTCCGTATTCTTTCGTTGTCTTTTTCATTGGAACGTTTCAATTATACCCTTTGATAACTCTTTATTAGATAATGAAATTAAATTGTACTTTAATAATTTTCATTTATATAGTTGATAAGAATTATTAATTTATAAAAAATGTAAATGTTATTGTAGATGTTATTGGTGAAATTGTGAGCTACGAAGACGTACAATCTATCAAACAAGATGATAGCATTCGTATGTTCATGAACATTGAGATACAAGATTACGAGTAAGCTCGCCACAATTTTTAAAAATAACTCAATATTTTAACAATTTTTTTATTTGCTTCTTATGCTTAACCTTTTATTGTAGGACCAATACTATTTCAGCAACTCTTTGGGGAGACTTTGTTGAACAGATCAAACTGTATTTGCATGGATGTAATGATAAGCCTATTGTCATTGTCATGCAACTGATTAGAACACATCGATATCGAGGTTATTGAATTTTGTACCTATTTTACAATACATTTTCATTATACAATTAGTAAATTCTTATAATTTATTGTTATGTGTATAGACCAATATTCGGTGAGGAACACATGGCACGCATCGAAGCTTTGGATCAATGCAAATCTTCCTCAAGTAATTGACTTTTGCTCGAGGTGTATATGTTATACTTAATTAAAAGACTTATGTTATCAATTTTTTGTGTTAATATTTAATAATATATATTTACTTATCGATGAAATAGATTGACTTCTCTGCGTGGAGAAAGTTCACAAAAAATTAGTCAAATTTCATCTCACAAAATTAATTCTATTGCTGATGAGCTAGCATCTGGAAACATTGACGTTAAAACTATTGAGGATCTAGATGACTGTAAGCATGTGAGTTCATATATTTTATTTTTCTTTGTTTTTTTTTTATCAAAATGTGTATCCTTTCTTTCTCTCCAAAAACTTTTTATATACAATTTTTATTTGCAACCAGGAGAATTTTGGATTGTAGCAACTATCGTACATGTAGAATTAGATCGTGGATGGTGTTATTTAGCATGCAAAAATTGTGCAAAAAACTTGACAAAGAGGGCAATAAATTCTATTGCAAAAAATGCGAGCAAATACAATCTCCCACTCATAGGTTTGATTGTAATTTTTTGTTTCAATTTACTATTATTAAAGAATATTAAATAATAAAGATTATAAGTTAAAATCATAAACTATTTCCAAGTACAGGCTAAAAGTTAAAGTGATGGATTGCACCGGTACTATTTCTTTGTTGTTGTGGGATAAGGATGCAACTAAGATTATCGAAAAATCAGCAAATGAGTTAAAGGAAGTTGTATATGAGGTATACAACAATAGTATTAAATCTATGATTATATGGAACAAAAAATTTGTTAACACTATATTAGCTTTTATTATTTACTTTTGTTGTTGTACGTTATTTGGATTTTGATCATTCTGATTATTTATTCTTTTTTGTTATGATTATGCTGTTGCAGACGACTCTTCTTGTCCAATAGAGATAGAAAATATTGTTGATAACGTTTTTATGTTTAAAGTGGAGGTTAAGACTTGCAAGGGTAAGAATCAAGATGATGTCTTCAAAGTTGTTAAACTTACCGATGACGAGGCAATTATAAAGAAATACATTCCTTCTCCACATGAAGTGACATTCAAAGTATGTTTCAATTCTTCATTTTTCACAACTTTTGTATTTCTTTTTCTATTGATTGATTTACTTAAAATGTATAATTTTTTATAAGATCCAGATTTCAATAATAACGAAGTTAGTCGTGAAGATAATGAAGTTACGGTGAATTTATAAGTCATTACTAATATTTTAGCTTGCATTTATACTTTAACAATTGATTATGAAAACTATTTTATTTTTAAATATGTAGGATTCTACAGAAGATAATGGGTTGATCGATGTTGCAAATACACATGTGA
Organism: Nicotiana noctiflora; assembly: GCA_032618575.1. NCBI lineage: Eukaryota > Viridiplantae > Streptophyta > Magnoliopsida > Solanales > Solanaceae > Nicotiana > Nicotiana noctiflora. The sequence goes on along the minus strand of JASVEL010005154.1, from coordinate 22,976 downwards.
AGATTGCAGCAGTGGTTGAAGAAGATTTAAATGCACAGTTATCGGGAAACAAGATCAAGAGAGTATTTAAAAAAAAAAGAAGACAGCATAATTTATTTTCCAATGTGTCTTTTCTATAAACTAAGATCTGCCTAATTACTTAGCTTATTAGTGTCATTAGTAAGTGAGAGTTTACTGAGAAATTCCAGTTTACTAAGAACGAGAAATTCCAGTTTACTAAGTTTTATATTGTCATTTCTTTTGGACATTCTCATTATGTTAACAAAAAAAGAAAATCTGAATTTTTCTTCTGTATAGATAGATTCATGTGAGAGTTTTCCTGAACAACTTTTGTCATGTGTTGACGAACATCCCTTCTGTTAGGCTGTACACCAGTAGCAGTAGTACACATAGCAGATCTCTTCTCATCTGAGGTGGATGTTTTCTGTCTTTTGGACACTGCTTCCAGTACATGGTTGTTATCCTATTTTGTGGATTGGTTTAGTGATGGTAGTCATCCTGTTTTGTTATTCTGTTTTGTTACAAGTTTAACTCAGGTGTAGGGGGCAGTAGCTGAGAAGGATCTGAAAGTGTGCTCTAAATGGAAAAGCATACTGTTGATTTACCTTCAACAGTTTTAGTTTATGGTCTATGTTTAAGCTACGTCGACAGTTTATGTGTGATTGAGGATGGATTCATTGTCTTCTCTTCTATCATATGTTAATACACTAAAGCTTACTACTTGCTAGCGATGAATTATGTGTTGATTGAACTTGAGAATAGGGTATAAATAATAGGCACTGTTTGGCTCTCTATCTTTCAGTTCTTTGGTTCATTTCAGAGTTTTGATAAATTTTTGAGACTGTTCTATCGAGCCTGTTTGTTTTCACTGTTTGTATAAATCAGTTATTACTTTCAAGTAAAATGCATTTCCTATATTATGACAACGATTTCTTATATACATTTTTATTATTTTATTCATGTACTTTCAGATATGGTTAAACAAGAAGAGATTCAACTTAATGCAACTTCGAATAACCAAATCCAACAATTGCGGCAACGTAGAAGATTTCGGCGACGAAGCTTTTTTTCGTACAACAAATCAGACACAAAGCCTGAAGTTATCAAGAAATACACAACATCTATACAAAATTATCTCAGAGATGAAAGGGCAACAAGAAGAGAAAAAGCTAAAAAAAATTCAGAGAAATAAAGCATTTTTTAGACGAACAAATTAGAAAATACCAAATTATTCGAGATCATTTGATTAATACTATAGACGAAACTGAATTATTAGATTGGGAAGCTTTAATCATTTTGTTAGACTCACTTGGCCAATCTTTAGGTGCAATTTTAACTGACATTTATCACGAAGTTTGGCCAAGTGAACCATTTTGGTTTTATATTGTTAAATTTGATGCTGAGTGGAAAACCCGTTTGTACAACTACCTTTAAATTTATAATTAATGAAAGTTTAAATTTTGTTTGCAGCATTATCTATTAATTTATTATAATTTATTCTTAAGACTGTAAATGTTTTATGTATATATAAATTTTGGATCGTACATTAAAAATATTAATAGTGTGTGTAATCACTATATAATATATTCTCATTCATTTAGCCATTTTCTTAATGTGGTTGAACGTTAAATCATTATCTTATGTTACTTCGTATGATAATAAAATACATCTAAATACTATGTTGCGATAAATTATGACTAAAATTTAAAACTAATTTGCCAACATATATTTCCAATAACCATCAACTATTTCTCTAAATACTATTCTTTTTTAATTATTGCTTACCGCGCGATGCTTACCGCGCATCACGCGGGTACCATACTAGTAACTTTTTAAAAACTGTATAGACGTATTTTGTGCCAAAAAATACATTATTTCAGTTTCGGGCTCCCGTTGTTTTCAAGTGGGAGTTTGACAAGACAGAACTGTTTTAAGGGTAGTATTTAAAATTTTAAATATTGTCCCCATTAACTCATTCAGCTAATTTGACGAAAAAGAGTATCATTCAACTATTTTTGATTGATTTGCGCAAATGTTCCTTTTAGGCCAATTTTGTCTCCATTTTTAAAAATTCTGTAAATATAGCCCTTAGAAGTTTGCTCAACCTTACTGACAAAAGATTAGAATATGATATGATGTCTGTAATAACTTATACTACTACAATTTAGACTATGGAGCTTAAAAGGGATCTTTACACCGTAATCTAAAAGGTCTATAAATTACAAGGGAATAAAGGATTATTTATTAAATAATTGTCCCGAAAAGAGATAACTGGTGAAATTAGCTGGCTATTATTAAAGACGAAATTTAGCTAATTGAACTAATGATGAAAGAATTCAAAGAATAGCCTCAATAAGGCTATATAATGCAAATAATCCTGACAGAAAAAGAAATTTTACCTCATATACACTTTATTTATTATAAATAAAAATTATTCAAAAATATTATTTTTAATAGCTTCCTTTATATTTTATATCAAAATAAGTATGTATGGTATATACTACCATTGAGACATGAAATACACTATTTATGTGTTTCCTCTCTCTTAAACAGCTAAACATACCTATTTTTAAGGTGACTGTCGTTACTGTATTCATGAATACACGGCGTAAATACATGTGAATACATGCGCGTACAGCTAGACTGCCTGATATTTAGGCGCTTTTTATTGTTGTATTCATGAATACAACATCGGGAATACAACAAATGCACTACCGTAACAACTGAACAGTAACTATATGAAATAATTATGTACATAATAACTACAAGTAGTTAATAGCCATAAACAATAGTGATTTCTAAAAATTCCTCCTCTAAAAACCATGAGCTAAATAGTCCACTTGGTCTATTTTGCAAACATATGAGGTTGTTCCATGTACTTGTAAGGTTTGTCATATGGGTATCACTGTTATATCACGAAATATAACTCGCAGAACCTTGTCTTGCCGGAAAAAATATAACTCTGTATTTATATTAAATTAAATAATACAGTCTTAACATATAGGAGTGATAATTAAACTGAAGATACATATCGCTTAATCGTACTTAATAGTTAATATATATATATATAGTGTACATGATTAAGTTTTTACTTTTGTATTGCCACCAAACCTTTAGTTCATTCTTCAACCAACGACCATTAGGTCTTGGGTTCGAGTCACATTAGAGGGCAAGTGTGAAGACACTATAAATCATATTAATGGGAGGGGAAAAAAAATATTCTTCGACTTTGAGCACAAATAAAACTAGAAGGTTTTATTATTGTTTTCGTACAAAGCAAGAAAAGACGAGGAAAACACACAAATCACACGATAAAAGGTAAATACATAATATGGGGTTGTAGGGTTGGTTGTAATTGGACACTAATGCGCCAATCTACCAACAATTTGCATTATAACACACAACCAGATCTAACACATCTACAACAAACCCAACAATCATTGTAAACACAATCTCTCCCACAAGTCATAAGTTTAAATGGTGAGAGTAGCCTCTTCTCAAGTCCCAACAGATCGCTATCAATATCCCGTGAAGCCAATACCTGCGTCTCTGAGAACCATGACATATTGACTGAAATATTTATCGTAACAAAAACTGATCAGAATCAAATGATGAGAAGTATTACATGAATGAAAAAAACATGCACATCCAAATAATATGTATAGAAACACTTGGAAGTCCATGTATGCGAAGTCAAGAATTTCGTTAAGAATTTTCAGGATTATATATATATGTTAAAAAGTAATATTTGTCATGTATACCCTATAATTTTCTTGTAAAATATGTTCAAGTAACCACCTTTCATCGAATTTAGCTCCGACTTCGCATGCATACATATGTACGTACACAATCACTTATGTAATCATATATATAGAGCAACGAGAACAACAACAACAACAGCTACCCAGTATAGTCACGCAAGGTGGGGTCTGGGGAGGTTAATATATACGCAGGCCTTACCCCTACCCGATAGGGCAGAGAGACTGTTTCCAATCGACCCTCGGCGAAAGATCGATAGAGCAACAAGAACAATAAGTAAAATTGCTATATAGAGATAAAGACAGATAGAAACTAACTAGTGGTTGTCATGAGAAGAACGATTAGAACGAAAGCAAACCTAGACAACACCATGCTAAGAATAACTCTTTATGATTTATGAAAGTTTTTTTGTGAGCATATAATTGCTATTCCAAGGGGCGTAATTTATAGACCTTCCCCTCTAATGATTGATGGAGCTCTAGAATAATGAATTATAATTGTTTTGTTGTTATTTTTTCGTTATTATATCTCAAATTGTTTTTTTTTTCTTTCTATCAAGCCTTGTGGGGCTTGTCTTTATTTTTAAATAATGCATTCTATATTATAAAAGCCATTTCTCTCTCGAACCACCAAAAAATGAATGAATCCAAATATCTAGAATTATTAACTCCATTCATACTGCAGTTCATTTGTGCACGTTACCTTAATGTATTATTGTTACTGTTGTTTGTTACTTGTTGTCTTATCTCCATTGTACTTTGAGCCGATGGTCTATCGCAAACAACCTCCTTATCTTTATGAGAAGGGGTAAGGTCTACGTACATACCATCTCCCCAAACCCCATTTATGAAAATACACTGGGTTCATTGTTGTTGTTATTCATACTGCAGTAGATTGTGAGAATTGGAGATTAACTTGAATAATAGCAATTTACAATTTGAATAAGGCAACTAACATATGCTCCAATATAAAATTTATATATAGTTTGAATTACAAAAGAAATTGCAAAAAAAAAAAAAAAAAAAAAACTCTTTTTTATTATATACACTCTCTTGCATATTTCAGTTAGGTGTTTTACTACAATTAAATGGCAGCCCAATGCACTAAGCTCCCTCTATACCCGGGATCGGGGAAAGTACAGGACCACAAGGGTTTATAATACGCAGCCTTATTCTGCATTTAAATGGTCGAATTTTATTTTTTGTACTATTTATCATCAGTATATATAGAGTGTGAGAATGGAAAAGATAGAAATACATTCAAGTATCTAGAATTACACATTCCTTAAAACAAATTGTCCATTCCATTTGTCCCAAACTAAAGACATTATGATTACAAATTTGCAGTTCCAAAAAATGCTCCTAATAATTTAATCTTAGTAGGGAGTGAGTAGTATTTTTTCATTTTAACTACTTAATTTTTGTTCTAAATATTATTCTGAGCCATAGTACAACAACTATTTTTTTTTTTATACATAGTACAACAACTACTACAACTACTATAACTACTACTATAATATTATACACAAAAGAAATAACTTCTGTACTACTAAATATAATGTAATAAAAGAAAGAGGCAGTCCGATGCACAAGCATCTCTCGTTCACGTAGGATTCGAGAAAGGGCCGCACCCTAATGAGTGTAATGTAGACAATATACTTTAATGCAAATATTCGAGAAAAGACCGCACCCCAAGAGGTGTAACGTAGACAATATACTCTAATGCAAGTATTACTATCTGCTTCTATAGCTCGAACTTGTCACCTATAAGTCACACATATAGGTCATACTACTATTCCCATGTATAGATTCATGCACCAAAACAAAAGGAATCTAGATATTTTTTTTCCTTTTCTAAAAACTTAGAAGTTACATTTGTCCGAGAGATAAGGATTAATATCGATATAAAACTATGTATTACTTTTACATCATTTTACTTCCAGTAAAAACTTTGTCTAATAATATAACCTTCGGATAACTAAAAGAGTGTTTATTTTAAAGTCTTAACTCTGCAGATTTTATATAAAGTTCAATATAAAAAACCAAACATTATGTCACTAATATTAGCACAACTTATACTTGAAATTATTATAGGGGATAGAATGTGGAACAAAAATGCGTTCTAGCACTACGCGAATAAGAGCATAACTTAAACCTGAATTCTATGTATTATCATCTTACCTTTCTTTTAAAACTGTACAGAACCTTTGCTAAGCTTCCTCGCTGCTTCAGCTTAATTCCATTTATCTGCAACAAGAAAAGAAAGAAGGGAAAATTTACAAACATCAGGCGTTTCAAACTACAGTAACTGGTCGAAAGAGCATACTGTATAATATTGAAACCAGAGGAACAACCTCTAAATTCTTAGCTCCTATGGAGTATGGTCATTAACAGGGCAGTACGGTGCACTAAGCTCCCGCTATGCATGGATCCGGGGAAAGGCCGAACCACAAGGGTCTATTGTACGCAACTTTACCTGCATTTATGCAAGAGGCTGTTTCCACGATTTGAACCTGTGACCTCCTAGTTACACAGCGGCAACTTTACCAGTTACGCGAAGACTCCTCTTCCTTATGCTCATTAACAGCCATCTAAAATCAGTCAACTATACCACAAAGCCAAACTAGTTGAGGTCGACTAAATGATTCTTGTGTATCCATCTCAAAATCATTTGGGTCACTACGATATTTATCAATTCAAAAGAATATCACAGGCTATTCTGATATCAGCTCGTCTAAGCCCGTCAATTCTATCAGGCGAGTAATGAGGTACCTGTTTTTACCTTTCAGTTAATACTAACAGTGGCAAAATGAGTACAAAAGAGAGTACAAACCACGTACAAACACACATGTGGTTCTATCATTGACAGGCTTACGATCAACAACATTCAGCAGGATGGAAATGCCCCGAGCCTAACTTTAACAAAAGCTTAGAAATTTGCAAATGTTAGCAAATATTGATTGATGTCACCACAAGCAAATTTAAAGAAAGAGAATAGACATTTTTGGCTCCCACTTGAAAATAAAATTCACATTTTATTGAAAAGAGAATAAACATTTCTTGAAACATGCATCTTTCAAAAATCTTTAATAAGAAATGAGTACAATTTGATAAGATATTGCAATTATAAGTAATAGTTGCATTTTGGAAATGTAAGCTATTCTTATCTTTATGTTAAAAGATACAATATTTAATATATAGGAATTTCTCATTTTAATTTTAGTTTGACCAGTATATTGTTCCAGTCTACCTCAAATTATTTGAGTTTATTCAATTAAATGTAAATTGGTCAAAAATGAATTTAAATGGGGAACATAGTCGGTAAAGTTTCATATGGACGACCCAACTTGTTCTGTAACTGAGGCATAGTTGTCGTTCTTGTTATTCAGTTAGATGCACATCTACCTCTTATGTTTCAAGATAAACACTTACACCTTGTATACGATGGATATCCTACACAAAAATAATGTGTAGGATTTCCGTTAAATAGAGCAGTGAAATAAATGTGTGATTTGGAAATATAAAGGGTAATTGTTATATTGTGTATGATTTCAATGATATAGCAGGTTTAAGTATTTGATTTTGACATACAGGGAACTTATTTACAGCTGAGTCATAATATAGCTAGATAATTAGGGATGATTTCAGAGAAGGAAAAACTAAGACAGGAAGAAGAAAGAGAACAAACCAGTGTGGTTGGCTTCCCGATTAATGAAGGTGTGTTGAGGATAACAATTTGATGATTCCCAAGAGTCCTTATCTACACCGTCATTTGCCATCTTGATGTCGACTCATCACGTCCTGGAGTGAAACATAGCTCGAAAGCACCACAAACAACCAGACGTGGAAGGAAAAAGAAAACTTTAAATAGAAGTTAGTATGCAAAGTAAACAGAATATTTATGTCTCATTGCAAGAGTACCATTGAAATAGGATGTAACCATACTAACACTAACGCACTGCTCCCATCAGAAGAATGCACTAAGCTCCCGCATGCGCGGGGGTCTAGGAAAGCGCCGGACCACAAGGGTCTACATTTCTGCTAGAGGTTGTTTCCACGTAACCCCATCAGATATCAAAAGCAAATTTCTCCAAGAAAAGAAAGCATTGAAATAAGACATCAAACACAATACTTAAAAAGGGTAAAGAGAACTTTATTTCAGTCAGGTTACTCCTAGCCATAGAAAGGCAATCTGCAATCACACTCAAAATCTGGTGATCATGTTCCATGTTATCTATCATGTAAAATTACATAAACATTTCACCTCAATGCACACCTAAAACCTAATCACGCATTAGTATAATGGTGAGGCAGAAAAAACATAGCAGAATGGAACAGAAACCTTTTCAAATTACAGCGGGACCCGGTGAAACTACGAAAGATAGATCAACAAAGAACTCATAAGAAAGGTTTATGGCTAAGATGAAGTGCTTTGATGTGCGGATCCAAGTTTTTGGACCCAATGAAGAAAACCCTTCTTGCGACATTGAAACATTGAATTTTGTACTAGATTCAGAGTCCCGTCATGCGCAACTGAAGATTCAAACTGCTCCAATACCTTTATAATCTGCCAGAACTCGGGCCTCTTTTCTGGTTGCAAAGACCAACATTGTTCGATCAAAGCTCTCATAGGAGGAGGACAGTCACCCGGAATAGGCGGTCTCATATTCTGAAAGATTCCATAGACAAATTCTTTCAGAATTACCCATATTATTCCTTAATAGCAGACTTACTAGAAAAAAAACATCTCTTTTGCAGAATATTATAAAAATACAGTCAAACCTCTCTACAACATTTTCGTTGGTTGTTATAAAGAACATATAACATCACATGGAAAATCGGTTCCAACGTAAACTTGCCGTTATAGTGAAATGTTGTCATAAAGGATGGCTGTTATAGAGAGGTCTGACTGTATTAACATAAACGATATTTTCTTGGGGAAAAGGACGGGGTTTAGGGGCATGATTTTGTCACTCGCATAGTCATAGGGACAAAAAGAGTCGGCCATGACCACAATTGTGTGCATCATCTTCCAAATGCATGCGCAGTCATAAATTCTTAGGAACAAAAGACAAATACCTTGTTGACAACAGCAAAAGCAGCCTGTACTGGTGTCATATCCTCATACGGTATGGTTCCAACGACCATTTCCCATAAAATGAGTCCAAAACCATAAACATCCACCTTCCGACCGTATGATTTTCGTTTAATCATCTCAGGTGCCATCCATCGATAAGTACCCGGATCATCAGCCAAAAGATCACAATATGCTTCCTCACAAGCAATTCCAAAATCAGCAATTTTGAGGCGGAACTTATCATTGATAAGTATATTCTCCGGTTTGAGATCCCGATGAATAATGCCTTGTGAGTGAATATATTGCATTCCACGAGCAATATCCAAGGCTAGTGCAATCAATTTTTGTAAGGTTAGGTACTTATGCTCAAGCTTGTGAAGGTATGCTCTCAAAGAACCCTCACATAAATACTCAGTCACAACACAAAAAACCGGCAGCTTTCTGCATGCACCTACAAACTGCATTAAAAGGTAATTAAAGACCAGACGATAGATAATTTTGAAAATGAAAACAAGTACACAAACTTGTGTTTTACCAATTTAAAACATAAAAAAGCAGCTTTCAGCGATTTTAAAACAAAATCACTGTATCGCGACTCTAGAAAATAATAGCCGGATAACAAACGTGACCGTGGAAGAACTTCCATTAAAATGCTTAAGCAAGACCATTAAATACAGTAAGCAATGAATATCTGCAAAGTGCCATATGCTCAAGAATGCATCAAACAAGAAAGTCGATTTTCTACCTTCACAACATTTTGATGGTGGAGTTGAGACAACAGAGTAACTTCTCTGCTAAACTGATTTTCCAACCGAGTTGCTAAATCTCCATTTTCGTCATCATCAGGTAATCTTATCATTTTCACTGCAACAGGTTCATCCCTGTATATTCCATGGTAAAGCTGACTATGCGCACCATGAGCAAATCTTAATCCAAGAAATAGCTTAGAAAGATCAATCGTATACTCATCAGCTGTTTCTACGGACGTAACCCTACGGCCACTATGATCAAAGTACTTTGTCCATGCTGAATCTTTCCGGTTTCGGCTCTTTGATTTGTCATTGAACTTCACCGACGACTTTGAACCAATAGATCCGGAACTAGGTGCTTTCTTATCGTGGGAGTCTTTGAGGAAAAACTTACTCACAATTCCCTTCTCATGTTCCTTCCTCTGAGGATGTGGAGTCGAAAACCTCCTCTGACTAGATCGCGCTTCCTTAAACGTATCGGAAAGTTTTGTCTTCGGAAGAGGGGATAATGCCCTCTGCTTACCGTTCGTGCTCGGGTTTTGCTTAATTTGCTTAACAGTTGGACCAGTTCTTGAATTTACAGAATCCGTTACAGGTCTAGTTTTGGCACTTGCAATACTCCTAGACTGGAAAGTGATAGGAATAGAAGACAATCTTGTTGCATCCAACCTATGACAAATGGTATGAGAAAACTTTGTTCTCCTAATCCAAGAATTAATTTCCTCATCCATTTTTTCGTTTTTCAAATCAGGCTAAAAAACCTGATAACTAGCATAAAATCTATTCTCCTTTTGTTTATTCAAGTCAGGAGGAGGTTCCAATTCAATAGTTTCCTCGAATCGTCCTATCAATTTTGCTAATTTTTCCACTGAAAATTTCTTCAAACCCATCAATCAAGAATCAACTCAGTCTATGTGCAGACACACCATTAATGATCAATCAAAGCCACAGTACAACCCTTCAAAACACCTCCTTCAAGATCAAGTTAAAGCAGAGTTAATCCAAAATTTTATCTACTTACAAGAATCAATATCAACTTGCAGCTAATGCCCCTTTCACACTAAAGAGGGCAGCCCGCAGGGTTCGAGTAAGGATCGCACCCCAAGGGTATTGATATAGGCAGCCTATCCTGGCGCAAACGCCAATGACGCTGATTCCACTGCTCGAACCCGTCACTTGGGTCACATGGAGACAATTCTAATGCCCTTTTCACACTGTTCATTCAAATCAAAGAGAAAAAGGCACTTACTTTAAATAGCAGGAAAAAACCCTCTTCAGGTACAAAATCAGACACCCCACCTTCTTTCTAAGCCTGCAAAATGCCACACACATTCAAATCCAAATTTAAAAAAAACAAAGTTAATACTACAACAGAGCAAAAGAATAAAATACTAAGAAACAAAGGGAAAAAAGAAAATTTCAAATTGGATTAAAAGTAAGGAGATGCCAATCATTAATCTATAAAATTAGAGAGACCCCATTTTTCTTAAATTGAAAAATAAACATACCCTTTTCAGAAAATCAGATTCAAGAACCATGACAATGGTGATATTTTTGCTATAAAGATTGCATCTTTGATACGGACTCTATTTCCTCCTCTCTAATTTCTGCTTGAGATATTAAATATATTTGAATTGAATGGGAGAGGAGAAAAATCAAAATCCATTTATGACTATAATTATTATTCAATATATTTTTGTACGTATTCCTAATAGGTTTCTGTTTCGTTTCACGCATAAAAATCAAAGTACGTTTTGGTACGTGCTATAAAACAAACTTAGATCATACTTTTCATATGGACCCGGTTCTGTTGCATGACTTTAGGGGATCTCAAATGGGGCGGTGAAAAAAAAAAAAAAAAAAGGAGAGGGGGTGGGGTGGGGAGTGGGGGTGGGTTATGCCATTATGTGTGATGAATTTTCTCAAATTACTATTGGAGACCTTTGGTTAAAAGAATCTTATCTATCCAACACAACCTTAATATTAAATCTTTAGTTAATTTATTACTATGATTAAAAGAAAATAAAAGTAAAATAGCTATGGGTCGTCTGGTATGATAGATAAACAAAAATAAATTTTGGATAAAAAATTAGTATCTTCTTATCTCTTATTTGATTACTAATTCTGGAATAAATTATCCCAGGATTAAAAATAGTACCAGATTAATTTATACCTGCTAGAGAATAGAATAGTAATCATACAATAAGTTATCTCAATATAAAATAGTAAAATTGACGATCTCATAAATAATAATATACCAAACACTCAATAAAAAATAATATCAGAATAACTAATATACGTATAATTAATCTCAACAAAACTTTTGTTCAAACCAACCAACCCGTTGAGGCGCACACAAGTAAGAAAATGTGAGTATTTTAAAAAATTTTATATTTTTGTTTAATGGTGTTCCGTTGAAAAAATACCTTACAAAAGGTTGAAAAGAATTTTAAATATTATAGGATACAAAAGCTACTAAAGTATTTCCAAGAATCATGTGAACAAGATCAAGAAAAGACGGAGGGAAGAGACAAAAATTAAAAAAAGGAAAAAGAAATTCAGTTGGAGAGCATATAGTTGTCACAATCTGAGAATTATGAATTTAAGAAAGACAGAGATGTCTTTTTTTTTTCATTTTTTGTTTTTACATTATTTTTTTTATCTATCTATCTATATCTATTTATCTATACACTATATTAAAGAAAAGTATTTACAGTGAAAGAAATACAAAAACAAAGTAAAACCATTTACATCATAATATTAACAGTTAAAGTGCTAAAAATGCAAACTTGAAGCAATAAGAATATGACAAATAATACAAAAAGTACAAAAATATATTAATATTATTATTATAATTATTATTATTATTATTATTATTATTATTATTTCTTCTTCTTATAACCATTCAATATAACGCCCCCCTATGTTTATGTTATTCTTTAAAAAGTAATGACTCATATTATTTTTTTAAGGTTTTATTTTGTTATTTAATTAGAGATATTAGTGGGATTAACCTCCAAAATGTTCAATAACTCAATACAACAACAATAACAATATATCTAGAGTGATCACATAAGTGAAATTTGCGGAAGGTATGATATATGCATACCTTACCCTTTTTTTCTTGTGTGAGGTAGATAGGTTGTTTCTGATGGATCCACAACTCCCAATAACCCTAACAAACTATTTAATGATATATACGTATTTTTTCAAATTATATACCCATTAAGGGCCCTGGAACAAGATGATATGGTAAGGAAGGTCAGAAGCATTGAGCAAACCCTCAGAAGTATGCACGGATTGGGCAATCAGGTCAGTGTGGCCTACAAAGATCTGTGTCCCTTCCCCGATGTTCAGTTGCCAGCAGGATTTAAAATGCTAAAGTTTGATTTATATGAAAGACATGGGGATCCAATGGCACATCTGCGAGGGTTTTGTAGCAAGATGAGAGGAGCAGGCGGGAGAGATGAGCTGCTAATAGCATATTTTGGTCAGAGTTTAAGCGGGTCGGCACTTGAATGGTACACTAGGCAAGATCCTAGCAAATGGTACACTTGGGATGATCTGGCCCAAGCATTCACCGCTCATTTTCAGTACAATCTTGAGATAGTTCCCGACCGTCTCACATTACTAAGGACAGTCAAGAAACCTGGAGAAACTTTTCGCGAATTTGGTTTTCGGTGGAGAGAACAAGCAGCCAGGGTAGATCCTCCCATGAGAGAGGGAGAGATGGTGGAGTATTTCTTACAAACATTGGATCCAACCTACTTTGGTCACTTGGTGACAACGGTTGGAAAGACATTCAACGAGGTGGTGAAAGTAGGAGTCATGATAGAGGAAGGATTAAGGTCCGACAAAATTCTGAGCTATTCAGCGCTCAAAGCCACAACCCAAGCTATTCAAAGTGGTGCAGGAGGTGCGCTGGGCAGAAAGAAAAAAGAAGAGGTCACTATGGTGGAAGCAGGCAATTGGTCCAGGGCCAACAGATCGTACTATAACCAACTCAGACCCCACACTCCAAATTATCCATATTCCCCAAACAACCTACCACAATACTACTATCCTCCGCAAGAACCATATTTTTCCGTGCACCACGCACAAACATACAATCAACCACCGCTTCGCCTACAATGGCGCGCACCGGCTCCCCAAAACGCATATGCACCTCCTCAGAACACCTATCCGCTTCCCCAAAACACATACCCACAACCCCAGAATGCTTATCCCCCACCAAGGGCCTACAGGAACCCTCTAGGAGTAGGTTTTCGCGGAAATTAAGCTTCCAAGAATGACAGGCTACAAAGGCAAAGAGCCTTTACTAAACTGGGAGAAACCTATACTGCCTTGTTCCACAAATTGAGGCAGGTAGGTTTGTTGAGTCCTGTCGAGCTTAGGGTGCAAAACCCCCCACCCCAGAATGTAGACCAATCAAAGAGCTGTGAGTACTGTTCAGGGATGTTGGGGCATGACACCGAGAAGTGTTGGAGATTGAAGCATGCGGTGCAAGATCTCATCGACACCCATAAGATTGAGGTCCAAACGCCAGAAGCGCCCAACATCAATCAAAACCCATTGCCAGCGCACCACGAGGCTCAAATGATTGAGTTCGTACATGAAGGAGGAGAGTCGAAAAAACTATCACAAACAGTGATGATGATCCGAGCTACTCCGAAAGAAAAGATGATCGGTAAGGAAGCAGGGATAGGTGTGGAGAAGGTAGAAGCTGGAGAGGGTTCCAGCAAAGCGGACATACAATTTGTGGGGCCTAAGGCCGGTATCAACAACTAGGTAGCTACTCCTCTTCCCGCTCGAAGGGAGTCTTGGTAGTAGGCTTTGGATTTTCTTTCTTGTTTCCTGGGTTATCCCAGAGTTGTAATCCTTTTGTTTTGTATTTCTTCAAGTGTGAAACTCTTTTTATTCCGCATTTTCTTAATAAAAATGAAAGTTTCCTTTCTTTTTATGGTTTTAATTTTTATTTCTTCTCTTTTGAACAGTTCTTCTTTTACTGGTCCTAAAGACATGGAATACACAACGGATCTTCGACCTAGTCTAAATAATTAACCCAACTCCAACTTAATTGAACAAGAGATTGAGTTAAATAACGAATCTGAATGCGAAGAGGATGAGGACCTTGAGGAAATAAGCGGGGAATTGTGCCAATTCGAAGAGAAACCAAAGCCCGATCTGAATGAAACTGAAGCTGCTAACTTAGGGAGTACAGATGATGCGAAGAGGTTGAAATTCCATCTCTCCGAATTGTAGAAGGGTCTAGGCAATGGCATGAAAAGTGGCCATTTGTATTGTTGGGTTATCGCACTTTGTCCGGACTTCGGTAGGTGCAACTCCTTACTTGTTGGTATACGGAACCGAAGCAGTAATACCAGCGGAGGTTGAAATTCCGTCTCTCCGAATTGTCGCAGAAGTCGAGATTGATGATGATGAATGGGTCAAAGCACGACTAGAACAATTGAGCTTAATCGATGAAAAGAGATTGGCAGCAGTATGTCATGGCCAATTATATCAAAAGAGAATGGCGAGGGCATACAATAAGAAGGTGCGCCCCATAAAATTTGAAGTAGGGCAGCAAATGTTGAAACGGATTCTCCCGCATCAAATTGAAGCAAAAGGCAAATTCGCCCCAAATTGGCAAGGACCTTATATTGTGACCAGGGTGTTATCCAACAGTGCTTTATGTATGACATATATTGAAGGAAGAAGCACCGACATGGCTATCAATTCTGATGCAGTCAAAAGATATTACGTATAATTTCCTTGATCATAATATTTATTTGCTCATTTGTCAGTATTTGGTGATTGTTGAATAATGAAATGATGGAGGCAGTTCTTTCTTCTATCCAAACACTTTCAACATTTGCTTTCCCTTTTTGAGCCTTAATTATTTTGTTTCATACCCCTCTTTTGGAATCGTTAAAAATAAAAGAAAAAAAATGAATGAAAAAATGATGATAAGAAAAACACAAGAAAGCAAAAGTTTGGAACTACGTTTGACCTGATTCCTCGAGAAAGGATACGTAGGCGCCTCACAGCTCGGTCGCAACGTGACAAATGTCACGCGATTCAAAAATCCCCAAACAAGAAAACTAGGACAGAAGTTTTGTTTCTTTTAAGAAATTTGGTTCCAAGAATTGTACTCATCAAGTTATTTTGAATTTCTTGATAATCTTTTATTTTCTTATCCATACAAAACCCCAATCTTATGTCCAAAAGACCTCCCGATCATTGTTTAGTAAGTGTTAGGACAGGAAGATGAGAGCTCAGGGTAATACACTGATCCTCGGCTGAAAAGGATCACGAGCTGAAAGAATTCCCAACAAAAAGAATCTTATCAGCAACACTCCAATCCCCAATTGCAAAATAAAATGGGAGAGTCTTATCGGTGAAAACCTTCATAGGCACTGTAAGGCGACGTAAGCTGAGATGAGTTAAAATGAGAGAGTCTTAGGGTGAAAACCTTCACAGGCACCTTAAGGCGACGGGAGCTGAGAGAAATGAGAGACTCTCATTAGTGAAAACCCCTCGAAGGGCGCTATGAGTCGACAGGACGAGTTTGGCAGAAAGGATCCATATTGGCAAATAGTTGCGCATCTGTTTACCTCGGGCAAATGAGGCCATCGGAAAGTTTGATTGATGCAAATAGAATGGGTCGATTAATCCGGAATGCACGACATGATCGTTGGGAACAGTCATACCATCTAGATAAGTTCTTTTCTTTTCTTTTCCCGACATATTGTTCAGAAATATTTCTCTATTTTTCTATCTTTTCATCTCTTTGTCTAAAAGACTTTTCCAGAAATTTATTTTCTTTATATTTAAAAGAAAGATTTTTCAGAGTCTGCTACCAGTCTCCAAGATAGTACAAAAGGAAATGGGGAGAAAAAATGGAAAGTAATGGTTGAGGAACTTATAGATCAAGTTCCCAGAAGACCCCAAACAGAGCTCCGATGGACCACTGACCAAGTTCTAAGATGGTCAGACCACACAGAAAAGAGAAGAAGAAAGGGAAAATCCATCCGTAGCGAAAGGATCCCAGTACCCGCATCTAATAACATCTTATCTCCTGCAGTATTAAAGGAAAGAGTAACTCGTGAAGAGTGTGGTTTGGAGTTGAAAAGACCACCCCCCCCTTAGAGTGTTTTGAAGCAAGAGAGAGGGAAACGAATGAATGGAAAGTCCATCCCCAACAGAAAAATCATCCCCAGCAAGTAATATTATCCTCAACCAGCTGGGAGGCATATAGAAAGAAAGAAAGAAGAAAAAGAAAAATAAACAGTCCCCGACAGGAGTGTCAAGATTACTCACCATGTTTTTTAAAAAACTAACAAAATTTTCTTTGGTCTTACAGGAAAATAAAGGTTGAAAATGGCAGGGAGATACACCATAAGGAAAGTCTCACAAACTAGGATAGAAAATTTTCTGTCATTGTCAAAAACAATTCTCGGTTGAACGAGGAAACAAGGGAATAATTATCATATCTTAGCAATTAGGCGCCCACCTGTATAACGAGGGAATATTTTTCATGTCTTACCAATTAGGCACCCACCTGTATAACGAGGGAATACTTTTCATGTATTAGAAATTAGGCGCCCACCTGTATAACAAGGGAATACATTTCATATCTTAGCAATTAGGCGCCCACCTGTATAACAAGGGAATACTTTTCATGTCTTAGCAATTAGGTGCCCACCTGTATAACGAGGGAATACTTTTCATGCCCTAGAAATTAGGCACCCACCTGTATAACGAGGGAATACTTTTCATGCCCTAGAAATTAGGCGCCCACCTGTATAACAAGGGAATACATTTTCATGTCTTAGAAATTAGGCGCCCACCTGTATAACAAGGGAATACTTTTCATGTCTTAGCAATTAGGCGCCCACCTGTATTGTTACAACCCATATCCACACACGTTAGTTCATTCCATAAGTTAGATAACACAAATCCAAGAAGGAATTATCCTTGAGATGATAAGAAGTTAATCCGATTAATCTTAAGTGATACAAGGGTGCATAAGGGTGATTAACAAGTATTAGAAGTTAAACGAATCAAGGATGTCTGTAACTCGTACTTTTGGGAAAACCTATAGATGCTTAGTATACTTAGGAGGTCATGATTTAAGGTATTTGAATCATATAATATCCGTATCATAATTCTTGAGGTCAAACGAGTTATGAAACAAAAGTCGACAAAAGTTGTTGCAACTTAGGTTCATAGTTTTACCTAAACTTTAGGTCAAATGTTATTAACTATTTCTCCAAAATATACTTGGAATTACGGGGTGATCTACCCACCATATTGAAGATCTATGAGTCTAGTTTCCAATGCATTAAACGGTTTAGCAATACGACATTGGAATAGAGAGATATAGACATTTTCGTGAGATTGCACAAGCTGCTAGGTGCAAGTAGGTGAGTCACCTACTTGGTTAAATGTCGGCCCAAAAGAGGGAATTTCGGGTCAGAAAAGCAGCCCATTAAAAGGCTTATCTTCTGCAATATATCCCTCTTTATATTTCACAAATAACTAGACCTAAGACCCTGCAAAATTCCTCCCAAAAATTATCCACAAACCCTAATTGATTTTCCCTCTCTTTCAAGTTCAAATTGGGGGTAAACACTAGAGTTTGAAGAACCAAGTTAAAGGCTGAGTTATCCAACAACAAAGGTGAGTTTATTGCTATATTTCATACATTTATTCTGCTGTAAATTCATGGTAATTCGTTATATACATGTAAGAACTCACGGGACGGTGATCGGAAGCCGTGAGTTCAAGTTATTCACTTGTAGCGGACTGTTTTGTGGACTGTTTTATGTTGCTGTTGGGCTGCATTTTTATTACTGTTTTGTGGAGTTTTGGAGGAGGCAGGGTGTGGAGAAACACCATATATATGTTGGGTTGTGGTCTGCTAGTTCTTCGTAATATTTTTGGGTCATTTGGTACGACTATAGTGGCCGTCATATGTATGATGTGATTAGGTTGTGTGTGGACTATTTTGGGAGGCTCAATATGTTTATTATTGATGTTGTTTAGGCTGTTTGGTGATTGTTTTGAATGGTGTGAAGTCATATATATAGGGAGGTGCTTGTCCGTTTCATCACAAAATAGGTTGTGATTGGTACATAATAGTTGCGACGCTTAAACGTTAACGATAGTGTCATTTCTCCTATTGTAGACTAAGGAGTCGTGACGTTTGCATAGCTTGAGGTTGTGGCAGTATATACAAGGTATGTGTGGCTATCCCTTTCCTTCTTTTGCACGACTCCGATTGTACATAATGTAATGAACGAGCTTCCAAAGATACTCCATTCTTAGAAGCTAAGCAGTACTTCCATCATTTCCCCTCTTATGGAACAATTGATGTTGATGTTGCTTCTCTTATTCTTATGTTATCAATCTTGTTGGTACTTCCTGATTCCTATAAGGTTCATAGTGAAGAGTTAGTCCTAATAAGGTGTACATAGGATACCGACCTTACGTCACTCCGAAAGGTATACAAGGTGTTTCCATGAGTCGAGCATGCATTATATATATGTATCTATTTTACTCTACCGAGCCGCGCTATAGTCGGCCGGGTACGGCACTTATTGTGCAACCACTGATCAGTTGGGTTTTACCGAGCTCCACGTGGCCGGGTACGATTCTACCGAGCCTTATAATGGCGGGTACGTTTTTACCGAGCCTATTATGGCCGGGTACGACATGATGATGATGATGCCCACAGAGGCATATGTTTTAAAAGATTATGTATTTATACACATGTATCATGCATTTCATGTCAGTAGCCCTCAGAGGTACTCAGATGTTACAGGTTGTATATTCTCTATCCCTGCTTACATTACTGTTCGTATTTATGGTTCTCTGCCTTACATACTCAGTACTTTATTCGTACTGACATCCTTTTGTTTGTGGACGCTGCATGTTGTACTGCAGGTCCTGATAGACAGGCAGGTGCAGCTCCCCCATCATAGTAGGTTGTCCAGTTCAGCGGTGATTGGCGAGATCCCTTCTCCGGACTTGCCTTGGTCTTGGTATGCATTTATGTTATAGACATTATGGGTATGTCGGGGCCCTGTTCCGGCTATGTTGCAGCACTTATGTTCCTTTAGAGGCTCATAGACAAGTGTCGACTCATGTATAGTTTGGTATGCCTTGTCGGCTGGTTTTTGTTGTATAGTCTTTCATTTTAGCGTGGTAGCTTGTACCATATGTATATAGTTTCTTGATTGTCCGGTCATCCCATGTTATGTAGGTTCATGCAATCATATTTTATTGTTGGTTGTTCATGAATCCATGTCTACCATTTATATTGGTCTCGTCAGCCCTAAAAGATAATAAAGAAGGTTAGATAAAATGTACGTTGGTGCTCGGCAAGTATGGTCGGGTGCTAGTCATGGTCCTCCAGTTTGGGTCGTGACAAACTTGGTATCAGAGCAAGTCTGTCTTAGGGATTGTCTATGAGCCATGTCTAGTAGAGTCTTGATTATGGATGTGTAGCGCGCCACATTTATAATCCGGAGGCTACATGACATCTAGGGTTGTTACCTTCTTCCTGAATCTAGATCGTGCATAGAGTTGAGTCGTAAGTGTTCGTCTCTAATATTCACCTTGTTTTCTTTCAGCGATGCCTTCGACTAGGAAACAAACAATTAGTAGACGACTTGATACAGCTGCGGGAGAGGGTACCAGTCAGGTGCCCCAAGCCAGAGCAAGCCAAAGTGAGGCTCAGAGTGAGATGCCATCTCATACCTCATCTACTCCGTCTCCTCCAGAGGATATTAGGTGGCACCCAGCACCTCCAGCTCCTCCGTCTGGCACTACGGACCAGGATATGCGGAGTGCTTTGCAGTTATTGACTAGCTTGGTAGCTGCTCAGGCTCAGAGGCAGAATACAGGTGCTGCTGATAAACCAATTAGTACAAGAGTTCGTGATTTTATTAATTTAGACCCTCCAGTGTTTACCGGATCAGACCCCAAGGAGGATCCGCAGACTTTTATTGACCGGGTTCATCGTACACTACGGGTTATGCATGTTAGTGATACAGAGGCAGTAGAGTTGGCTTCTTATCGGCTACGGGATTTAGCGGTTCTTTGGTATGATAGTTGGGAGAGATCCAGGGGTCCGAACGCTCCTCCAGCTGTGTGGAAGGATTTTTCTGAGGCCTTTCTTCGTCACTATTTGCCAGTTGAGATACGACGAGCTAGAGCTGATAAGTTCTTGAACCTTAGACAAGGTAATATGAGTGTGCGAGAGTATAGTATGCAGTTTGATTCTTTAGCAAGGTATGCTCCCCATATGGTGGCCGAGATGAGTGATAGGGTGCATTTGTTCGTGAACGGGTTGGGACCCCATATGATAAATGAGTGTATGACAACCTCTTTGGTAGAAGGCATGGATATTTCCCGTATTCAAGCTTATACTCAGACCCTAGAGGATCGTAAGCGCCAGCAGAGGGCAGATAGGGAGCAGGATAGGGGCCAGCATAAGAGGGCGAGATTTGCAAGGTATTCTGATGACTTAAGAGGCAGCGCCAGGCCCCAGTCTTCGAGGAGTTCGGCGCCATCTGTAGCTAGTGCTCCTCCACAGTTTCACAGGCCTCGATATGATCGATCCTATTCTGGTCCAGGTCAGAGTTCGCAGGCATCTGGATCGCAACATCACAGGGATACTAGTCAGACGAAACCCCCAACACCACGTTGTGATCAGTGCGGCAAGGCCCACTTTGGACTGTGCCGTCGAGGTTCCGATGCGTGTTATTCTTGCGGACAGCCTGGCCATATGATGAGGGATTGTCCTAACAGGGGAGGTGATGGTATGGCTCAGCCGACTAGATCTGTGTCTGGTTCTTCCTCATCAGTTCGACCTCCAGCACGGGGTTTTCAGCAGTCGACAGGTCGTGGTAGAGGTAGAGGTGCATGGCCGAGTTCGAGTGGTGCTCAAAATCGAACATATGCTCTAGTAGGTCGACAGGATCTCGAGTCGTCTCCAGATGTTGTTACAGGTATATTATCTGTGTTTTCTTATGATGTATATGCGTTGATTGATCCGGGATCTACATTATCATATGTTACACCCTTTGTGGCTAATAAGTTTGGCATTGAACCCGAATTGATAAGTAAACCCCTTGCGGTATCTACTCCAATAGGAGATTCTGTGATTGCTAGAAGGGTATATAGAGGTTGCACCGTGATGATTTGTAGTCGTCAAACCTCGGCAGATTTATTTGAGTTAGAAATGGTTGATTTTGATGTGATACTGGGAATGGACCGGTTGGCCTCATGCTATGCAAATGTTGACTGTCGTATGAAGATGGTTAAGTTTCAATTTCCTGGTGAACCCGTCATTGAATGGAAGGGGAACATTGCTACATCGAAAGGTAGGTTTATTTCCTATCTTAACGCAAGGAAAATGATCTCAAAAGGTTACATTTATCATCTTGTTCGCGTTAGGGATGCAGAGGCGAAGCTGCCTACTCTACAATCTATCCCCGTGGTCAATGAATTTCCGGATGTTTTCCCAAATGAACTCCCAGGCCTTCCTCCAGAAAGGGAGATTGAGTTTAGCATTGATGTGTTGCCTGACACTCAACCGATCTCTATCCCTCCATATAGAATGGCCCCGGCAGAGCTGCGAGAGTTGAAGGCGCAGTTAAAGGACTTGCTAGATAAGGGCTTCATTAGGCCTAGCACTTCACCTTGGGGTGCTCCAGTCCTATTCGTGCGGAAGAAAGATGGGTCATTACGAATGTGTATCGACTATCGGCAGTTGAATAAGTTTACTATAAAGAACAAGTATCCACTTCCAAGAATTGACGGCCTGTTTGACCAACTCCAGGGTGCCAAGTATTTCTCCAAGATTGACTTACGTTCAGGGTATCATCAGGTGAGGGTTAAGGAGAAGGATATTCCAAAGACGGCCTTTCGGACAAGATATGGACACTTTGAGTTCTTGGTGATGTCGTTCGGGCTAACAAATGCCCCAGCAGCTTTTATGGATCTCATGAATACTGTATTCAAGCCCTATCTTGATGTGTTCGTGATTGTATTCATTGATGACATTCTGGTGTATTCTCGTTCGGAGGAGGAACATGCGAGCCACTTGCGGATAGTATTACAGATGCTTCGGGATCGTAAGTTATATGCTAAGCTCGCCAAATGTGAATTCTGGCTGAACTCAGTAGCATTCCTTGGCCATGTGATATCTGACGAGGGTATTAGTGTCGACACTCGGAAGATTGATGCAGTAAAGAATTGGCCGAGACCTACAACACCATCAGAAGTTCGTAGCTTCCTGGGGCTAGCAGGATATTATAGGCGGTTTGTAGAAGAGTTTTCCTCTATATCAGCACCATTGACTAAGTTAACACAGAAAGATAC